>JAXIVJ010013451.1:0-2500 GCA_036785665.1 Chirona hameri | reverse complement strand
ATGGGGGTAGAGTTTTGACAATTTTAGGGTATATGTCAAATTGTTAAAAAGTATGATAGTACAAGTTTCGCCGCAATCAGATTATAAATACTCGAGTTATTCACGAAAAACCGAGGGGGTGGGGATGGCATCCACCCCAACCCCCTGCACTGGTGAGGGTTAACCCTCGCCAGTGCAGCGTCCGATATCTACGTGACCATGCGGGGTACGACTCCCCCGGCGTTTCGCCCCTAATTGAGCTGGAGCTTGGATTACGAAACCAGCGTGTTGCTGGTGACGAGAAGAAGCCGTTGATATTCGATTTTAAAGTCCTGGGTCATTAGCTGACCTCGGAGGTCATGTCAATGACCCGGATGTCATCCAAATCGTGAATGTGTAGAAATTAAAAGGAGCTAGAATCGTGAATGAGCCTATAGTTACGCAAAATGGGTGATACATTTGAAATCAGCGTCACAAAATGTCCTAGAAACTGCCAGAGCCCAAAAAGTCATCTCATGTCATCTGAGGTCAGTGGCCTCGGTTGACCTCTGAAAAGGCCAAACCGCAAACGAGGTCACAATCTCAGTGGAAACCATAAATGTCACCTGTTGACACCTGTGCATATACTCTCGAGCAACAAACACTCGGAAACGGCACAAGTTACAAGCAGCGATACTACGGGACGCCAATTGCGCCTGACATAACATTGAGTGGGTGTGTTTATTCGGTGCGTGACGTCACAACTACATGACGCCACACCTCGCCGGTCCTTGGTAAGAAGCAAAATACGGGTCCGTCTATGATAAACTGATAAATTTTAATTGTCAGCCATCGGCAACTACGAAGCCCAAGGATGCAGCAAAAATATAAAATAATAATCCTACCATGTGTTTAAAGGGTAGTAAAAACTGTCCTCGCTTCGAAGCGTTACGTCCTGGTCCTCACTTGGGACCGCTTACAAGTATAGGTGTGTGTGTGTGTGTGTGTGTGTGTGTGTGTGTGTGTGTGTGTGTGTGTGTGTGTGTGTGTGTGTGCGTGCGTGCGTGCGTGCGTGCGTGCGTGCGTGCGTGCGTGCGTGCGTGCGTGCGCGCGCGTGCGTGCGCGTGCGCGTGCGCGTGCGCGTGCGTGTGACGTGCGCGTGTGTGTGCGCGCGTGCGTGTGACGTGCGCGTGCGCGTGCGCGTGCGCGTGTGCGTGTGGGTGTGGGTGTGCGTGTGTCAAGCTAACAACAACCGTTTCGCAAGTGTATGTTCAAATGTGTGTGTGTGTGTGTATGGAATAAAATGTGTATGTACGTGTGTCTCGTGTTTTATTTAATTTTGACTTTGAACGAAATACTTAACGTAAGATAGATATTATATTTACTTTGAACAATTCACTAACGTAAAATAGACATCCTACTCCCTAGCTTGCTGAGGGTTCACATACACCGGTTAACGTAATTCTTTTCCTGGCAAATTTCCAGATGTAATTTCCCCCCCCCCCCCGGAAAATGGCTATAGGCCGGTCCGGGAAGAAGAAGAAGAAAAAAACTAACAACAAACATGCAACGCTTTTATGAAGGGACTGGTCTTACTCAATTGAAGTAAATTTGTCAAACAAAATCTCTGAGATGGGATAGGTATAGGTATGGTTAAATATTGCTTTAGAAAACATGTCTACAGTGCGGGCGGCATTGCCTGAGGACGGGACGGGAACGGGACGGGAACGGGACGGGAACGGGACGGGAACGGGACGGGAACAGGACGGGAACAGGACGGGAACGGGAACGGGAACGGGAACGGGAACGGGAACGGGACGGGAACGGGACGGGACCGGGACGGGGACGGGACGGGAACGGGACGGGAACGGGACGGGAACGGAACGGGACGGGAACGGGACGGGAACGGGACGGGAACGGGGCTGGAACGGACGGGAACGGTACGGGAACGGTACGGGAACGGTACGGGAACGGGACGGGAACGGGACGGGAACGGGACGGAACGGGACGGGAACGGGACGGGAACGGGACGGGAACGGGACGGGAACGGGACGGGAACGGGACGGGAACGGGAACGGGACGGGGACGGGGACGGGAACGGGACGGGAACAGGACGGGAACTGGACCTGGACGGGAACGGGACGCTAATTTGATTACTTGATTTAGTTAACTCATTGTTTACATTGTCGTCGACACTATCGTCAATAGCTTGCTAAAGTGATCGCTGTTAAATCTACTGCTATATATAATAATAAATATATAAATCTATATAAATAAATCTATAAATCTATATATATATATATATATATATATATATATATATATATATATATATATATATATATATATATATATATATATATATATATATATATATATATATATATATATAATATATATATATATATATATATATATATATATATATATATATATATATATATATATATATATATATATATATATATATATATATATATATATATATATATATATATATATATATATATATTATATATATATATATATATATAATATATAT
>JAXIVJ010013449.1:2500-17500 GCA_036785665.1 Chirona hameri | reverse complement strand
GGTGGTGGAGGGGGGTGGATAAGCCATGAGTTGGGGGGGGGGGGGAGTGCAGTCAAGGGTTTGGGGAGGGCGGACTCCGGCCGGATCGGTCCTGGGGGGGGGGGGGGGCACGTCCCCCGCCCCCACCGATGGCGACGCCCATGAAAGATACACAACGTTCAAAACTTAGCACCACACGGGGTAATGCAATTGATATGGCTTCATTATTTTCAACTCCATACTGTTACCAGTTTCTCCATACCGAGAAACTGTTATAGTATGAATGCCGGTAATGGGCCAGGTACGCATCGGCATCGGCAAAACAAATAACAAATATGTCCGGGACCCTAACAGGCTATCTAGCGCGAATCCGTCCGCTCCGCTGGGCGATTACAGGTCAAGTGATGGTGCAAGCCAGTGAGAGGCAATTAGGGATTGATAACCCGTACGACCCGTGACACTTGTTGTACCTATAATACATTTTGGTACCCGTCATACACCCGAGGTACCCGTTAAAAACCTACGGTGCCCGACATACACCCGTGGTACCCGTTGTGCCCCTGTGGAACACGTGATGAACCCGTTATAGCCGGTACTCACCCATTATACCCGTGGTACACCTATGACACCCGTTATACACACGTTACACCCGTGAGAACTCCACCCCGGCTTAGCGTACATGTTCATTGATATATGCCGTACCGTATGTCGATGACCTTCGTTTCGCAGTAATTCCGTGGTTGCTTCTCATTGGTTGTGACACTGTAGTATCCGTGGTTGGATGTGATTGGTTTTCGTCTGGAGTGAAGCGATGTAAAACCCGTATCCGTGAACTGTTTTTTTACGGTTAAATATTTCTTAACACCTTCTATGTTAGTTACAGCACAAACCTTCACCCAAAACTGTCTATAACTATCGTCTCAAATGCGTCGGAAATGTACGCATTATATGCCACTCGGTAGTATCCGTATACTCGTTTTAAAACCTTAAAATCACGTGCATCACGTGCATATATCAATGTGGTACTGCAATGTAGAATTACCCGTTTAATTAGATAAATTCGTGGCGGATAGACAGACAGACAGACAGACATACGCTTATCAAATAGGTATATAGATGAGTCCCTGGAACTACCAGTAAAGGGATAACAAAAGAACTGAAAGGGCTTTCAGAGACTGATAAAGGTTCAACTGAGACCAACGAGAAAGTAAGGTAAGGACCCGCTGAAAGCAAAGATTTGTGTTAGTAAATGTATTGGCCCCTCCAGCTTCTTTGAGTTTGGGGATTGTGTGGGGGAAACTGCTTCCCTGCCTCCACTTTCGCCACTCCTGCATCAGTGCATAACACTTGGTGCGATCGAATCTGACTAGGGTACAATTCTTAAAAGCACGAGCTGAAGTAAAACTCGCTTGAAATTTTGTTCAGCTCTTTGTCTTTACGTAAAGCAAAGAGTATATGTGCCATAATAATTGTGGACCCCGTACATTTTATGTAAGTTTGCCGAACTTTGTATTTAGGGACAGTTACCCTCAACATATAGTTGGCCTGTAGGTACCCATGTTAATGCGTCTTTCCGGTCCCATATCACCAAATGGTCGCCGCCCGGTCCGCCACGCCCTGCTGACCCAGATACAGGAGGTGGGGGTCTGTGGTGTCCTCCGGGGTACAGGTGTCCATCCTTGGCCAGCCGGAGGTTTATTGTTACTAACAGTCCCCTCACCGGGACGGTATAAAGCCGGCCCAGTGGATGGTACCGGCACCAGATCTCACACAGACAGATCCCAGCAAACACACCATGAAGCTGGTAAGGCGGCATCCGAGGAGACTGTGGATACCTATATTTTCAAAAGCGGCATTCGCACAGAGATATTGTAATTTGATGCTGGCATACCGTGAGATAAATGAGTCACTCTACAGTATCATATATTTTGCTAGAGCTAGACCTCACCGGAGACTGAATGCATGCCGTTTTCTTCTGTCGTCAGTTTGTGCTCGCCGCCATTCTGGCCGTGGCCGCTGCCGCCCCCAGCCGCAGCTACGATGCCCCCACCTACGCCCCCAAGGTGTACCAGATCCTGAAGCAGGAGGCGGAGCTCCGCGACGACCAGTCCTACGACTCGCAGTAAGTTCACTTCAGTGATCTAGGTGTATTGATGCGCTTGCTATTGTTGCACTGCTTTATGATGTATCATGTTGTTTTGTACTTACCAATGTTGACCTCACCAGTTGTTCAAAAAAATATAGACATGTTCTAAGTGGTGGATAAACAATAAATATGTACTTTTTCTCACTTACACTTACAAATATATTTATTGGAGGCCTCTATAGTAACGTAAATGAAGAGAAAAACAAACCAATGTCATCAATGTGCGAAAGGCTGTCACAGGTGTTTTGTTTTCGCCATTTCCAGTTTCGAGACTGAGAACGGCATCTACGCCTCCGAGTCTGGCAGGCCCGTGGAAGGATACGGCGATGAGGAGAGCTATGACGTCAACGGCCAGTTCAGCTACACCGGTCCCGACGGTGTTGTCTACAAGGTCGTCTACGTGGCCGATTCCAACGGCTTCCAGCCGCAGGGCGCCCACCTGCCCACCCCTGTGCCTACCGAGTACCCGACCCCGGAGGTGTCTGATGATGACGATGAGGAGGAGAGGTACGAGGCGCCTGAGGAGGAGGAAGAGGAGGATGAAGTGTCCACCACCTACTACCAGCCGCAGCCTCAGTATGAGCGCGTCATTGTCGGCTACAAGCCCCGCTACCAGTAAATAACTACTGAACACTTTGCGACATACTCTCTCTTTCCAAATGTGAGAAAGGGCAGACCTGATTGATGATTGGTACATAACGACTCATTGTGTGTCTTTGTGTAATGCGTTATTTATTTGTATGCATGCAGAAAATATAAGCAATCATTAAAAACGTGACTCATTCGTGATCTGGTAAACCCGATCACCATCCTCTTATGCACGACAGGGCAGAAGGCTGACTCTAAAAATAATGCGGCTTTTCGCCTTTGGCCAAATATTCGTGACAGGTTTGCAGCAAACCAAAACTGGAGCAGGATTTAACCCGCGCCGTGCCGGGGGTGGGGGATGGCGTTTAGACGCCCACCACTAAGGGTTTTCGAGAATAGCGACAAGACGGCAGCGTGCAGCGCCATCGTTGTTGGCACAGCTGTTCGTCCATCAATTGCGCACATTATGTAAAAAAAATATATCGGGTCATCGCAGGTCAGATCACCAGACCAGGTCACGTGACCCCACCTACAAAAATGTTTCCATTCGCACCACAGCCACAGTTTTTGGTCGATCGATTTCGTACTTACAGGATTTATAAAGAGCAATAGTACCTACAATACTTTTCTCGGATTTTGTATATCGGTGACCTAAGGTCGGGTCAATTTCGTGACCTTCCCATTATAAGACAATGGGGAAATAATCAAATGCTTTCTATTCTGAGGATACGAATTAAATCAGCCCAATTCCTACTACATCATGTTATGATTGGCCGTTCTTGAAATTACAGGTGCAATTTCGGTTTGGTAGCCCCTACAGGGTCGGATGAGGTCACCCGAGGTCACCAACACTCTATTCGGTGTTGCTATTCGGCCAATAACTCTCGACAAAATTAAGATAGAGAAGTAAAACTGGCAACAATGCGTTTGTCTTAATGAGGCACGTCTCCCAATGTGCAACATGACGTAATTGAGTCACCACATGACCTTGACCTGAGGTCAAATTTAAAAGTCCACTTACCTAATCATCATGCATATGATACGAAGCGCCTTGACAAGACAAACACGATGGCGTCACAGGTATTTCCCTATCTTTGTTAGGTAAGAAGATATTTGTGAAAACTCTTTTGCTAAAAAAATGGCCTTTTTGATATTTGATGAGCTCTGGAGCGTCAACTATTTAATGAGCTCAAATCTGAGCAACCCTGGTCGATGAAATTTGTCAAGATATTTCCACTGTTTTTTTCTTCGTTTGTTCCTAGCTATCATAGTTCCTGTGCTATCCGGGAATACCTGGAGTGAAGTCCTAAAACTGACAAATCCTGGCCCTTGATGACCTCTGGTGACCTCAATATTGACCTGAAAAAAATTGTCTGAAATAGTTTCAAAATTAATTTTGACGAGCTTTCGACCGGTATTCTTGCTTGTTGTCTACCTCTCATAGGAGCCGTGTTAGAGGGGGCGTTGAAACGCTCCCCCGTCACTCACCCCTCTACGACGGTAACCTGACTGCCTCTGACTCAATACGACTCCAGACCATACAGAACCGCTGTGCACGACTAGTGACTGGAACCTTGTTTCGCACACCCACCAACGCTCTACTTAACGATCTAGGATGGGAACGACTAGCAACGAGACGACTCATTCACAGACTTCTCTTTTTCCATCGACTATATTACAACTACCCGCCTCTTCCTTCATACCTGACTAACCTCTTGCCTAACACAAGACAGGACGCTACAGGACTTCAGTTACGTAACGCACACCTTCTCTCACTTCCCCCTATCCGGTTAACTTCCTTTCGGAAATCGTACATCCCTGCTACGATTAGACAGTGGAACCTTCTTCCTGAAACACTCCGTAACACTCCTTCTCGACGTGACTTCTCTCGTCAAGTCTGGCAGCGATTCGGGGCACCCGAGCCACCAGCACTTAACTCCGTAGGTATAAAAACACTAAACACACAACACACAAGACAACGTGTCGGCTTATCAACACTACACGCCCACCTCTTTCAATTCCAACTCACACCAAGTCCGTTGTGTTCTTGTGGACACACGTACGAAGACACTATCCATTACATACTCTGGTGCCCCCTATACACGAATCACAGAACGAACCTCTTTAACGCAGCGCGACGCATTGTGCGCGACTTTGATGATTTGTCACCCAAAAACAAATTTAGAGCTCCTGCTCTTTGGTAAAAATATTTCACAAACACAGGGTATATACATCGCACATCACTTACAGACATTCATAGCACTTTCACAAAGACTCAACACCCACAAATAACACAACAATCACACATTACCAGCACTTTCACCACGCTGACCTGCTGTTGCCGCCTGTGCCTGGCCACCTGATTTTCGAATGGCCGCTCGGCGGGCTGGTAGCGGGGCCTACGTGATCTGTTCCTTAGTTTTGGTAAAATCTCTGTTTCATTTGTTTCATCTGGAGAGGCGCTATGATTTAAGCTTTTGCTTTTGCGCCAATCCATTATTGTCCTGTTTGATTTGATGTCTTTTTGTTAACAAAATAAACGAACTGAGCTGAACCCCCGCCACGGCGTAGGTGGCGCCGAGCACCGGCACGGCGCGGGTTAAGAAAGCGAGCGAAACAAGTTGTTGTGTCACTCGTTCTTGAGGTAAAAGCTCTACACTTCTACAGGCTTCTATTTTAATGGTCAATTAAATTAACCCTCGCCTGACAGCCCCCCCCCCCTCCTTGAGGTTTTTCTTGAATAACTTTTTACACATGCCGTGGATCTTGATGACATTTTCGGTAGCTGATTGTAAAACAATTATAGGTGTTTTGTATTTTTTTAAAAATGAAGTTGGTTAAGTAGTTTGGGAGATAATCATGTTTCGATGACGTCAAGTTGGTAAAAAAAGAGAAATATTTGAAAAATCGTGGAAAACAGAGTTTTGAAGCAAATTGCAAACGAAATTCACCAAAGATACAAAATAGAATTCTCTTTAAAATGGCTTTCTCGGATTTTCAAAATGTTGGTTTTTTGTTCTCTAAAATTAAAAAAGTGAGTTTTGTGGAAAAATCCCAACAAAATATTTTTTTTTAAAGATATTAAAAAACCAGAATATATATGAGAGCACTGAATATGGAAAATACGCATACCAAATTTCAAAGCAATATCTTTATTTTTGACTGAGTGATGGCTCCCTAAGTGTAAGCAATTGATGACGTCATTTTATAACTTTTTTGACTTGTTTTGACAAGATACGAACAAATAATTACTTTTTCTGTATTTCGGAGCCAAAA
This sequence comes from Chirona hameri, assembly GCA_036785665.1. Lineage (NCBI taxonomy): Eukaryota > Metazoa > Arthropoda > Thecostraca > Balanomorpha > Balanidae > Chirona > Chirona hameri. The sequence continues at coordinate 11,511 of JAXIVJ010013449.1, read as the reverse complement.
CTGGTATAGGAACATGCCTTTTTTTACATTTATCAATTAATAATTTTGAGGTTTTCTGAAGAGCGAAATCACTGTTCTGAACGTGGTAAATCCGAGGTCATTCACTTGACCTGGAAGGTCACCCGTTGACCTGAAACCTAACAATTGCAACTGTTAGATTCCGCTCATGACAGGCAAGATGCTGGTTCTTAACGCATTGTTCTAAGTTGCTTGGTGTGGAAGTTAACAGGGGGCCTGTCAGCTACCCCCCCGTAGGGCGAAGGTGAAAAAAGCTCCCGTAGGGCGAGGGTTAAAGCTCTAATGGATGTTTTATTCATGCTTTGGTTCTAGTCAACTTGCGTACACAAATGCATTTTAATAATCGTGAAAGTTAAACGTGGAAACGAGTTAAATTAAAAACAATATGAAACATTTGTGTTGTGTGCGGAAGAAATTAGCCGACATTCATAAGGAGACTGAAGGAAATGTGCCCGAATAAAAACAAAACAATCCACCAGGCGAATATATTGAAAGCTTTAATTGTATTTTGTCATTTTTAATTTAGTATTATCAAATCCTAGAAACTAGAACAAGCATGAACAGTTCCAAAATACCAAATGGTATCACGATACGTATTTTGGCGTTTCCTCCAGTCCCAGCCATGATGCGCATGCTTGTAGCACGTGGTCACTGACGCTATCCGACTTTTTATGACAGCGAAGCTTCAACCATACAAAAACACTGGATGTTGATGGGCAGCCTTTGGGCACTGAAAATTTATCAAATTTAGAACTAGTTTGCTATCACGATTCACGAGCGAATATGACGCTTGTCGCCTTTGGCATGACCTTTATGCGATATTTAGCCTTTAGGTATGGGTATCTAAAATTGTATATTTCGGTAACCCTATTCATCATACTAAAAAAATATATTTTACGACGCGACAATAATTTGTCTCATTCTGTTTTACTTCTTCCAAGGAATACCTACTAAGCAGGGGCGTAGCTTCTCCAGAAAAGTGTGCGTGTGTGTGTGTGTGTGTGGGGGGGGGGGGGCTGAGCTGGGAAAAATCGCTTAAACTACCATCAAAATCCACATAATAAAAATAAAAATATCTAAATACAGCCCAGCTGTATATACAGCTCATTTAAACAAAGTTATACCTACGCATACCAGGTAAGTAGTTTAGGTACTGCTATTTGGTGCTAGATCTTTAAAAAAACGGTATTCTGTGCTGGGAAAAAATTATTGCGGTACAGTCTACAAATTTTCCATTATTAGATCACATGAATGCATAAGGTATCTGGAGACTCCTACGTGAAGTTAACAGGCAATACAAAGTGGTAGACTGCGCCGCATGTCACACAATATTGCGTTACACTCTATAGTATTATCCTACGCAAAGCTCCCGTTGATTAGCCGTAAGCATTGATTATCATCATTGATATAGCATCATTGATATCATCGTAGTCTGTGATACCAGTGGCGTCGCCACACAATTTTGAGGAGGCGGCCACGAGTTTTGGGGGTGGTGGAGGGGGGTGGATAAGCCATGAGTTGGGGGGGGGGGGAGTGCAGTCAAGGGTTTGGGGAGGGCAGACTCCGGCCGGATCGGTCCTGGGGGGGGGGGGGGGGGCACGTCCCCCGCCCCCACCGATGGCGACGCCCATGAAAGATACACAACGTTCAAAACTTAGCACCACACGGGGTAATGCAATTGATATGGCTTCATTATTTTCAACTCCATACTGTTACCAGTTTCTCCATACCGAGAAACTGTTATAGTATGAATGCCGGTAATGGGCCAGGTACGCATCGGCATCGGCAAAACAAATAACAAATATGTCAGGGACCCTAACAGGCTATCTAGCGCGAATCCGTCCGCTCCGCTGGGCGATTACAGGTCAAGTGATGGTGCAAGCCAGTGAGAGGCAATTAGGGATTGATAACCCGTACGACCCGTGACACCTGTTGTACCTATAATACATTTTGGTACCCGTCATACACCCGAGGTACCCGTTAAAAACCTACGGTGCCCGACATACACCCGTGGTACCCGTTGTGCCCCTGTGGAACACGTGATGAACCCGTTATAGCCGGTACTCACCCATTATACCCGTGGTACACCTATGACACCCGTTATACACACGTTACACCCGTGAGAACTCCACCCCGGCTTAGCGTACATGTTCATTGATATATGCCGTACCGTATGTCGACGACCTTCGTTCCGCAGTAATTCCGTGGTTGCTTCTCATTGGTTGTGACACTGTAGTATCCGTGGTTGGATGTGATTGGTTTTCGTCTGGAGTGAAGCGATGTAAAACCCGTATCCGTGAACTGTTTTTTACGGTTAAATATTTCTTAACACCTTCTATGTTAGTTACAGCACAAACCTTCGCCCAAAACTGTCTATAACTATCGTCTCAAATGCGTCGGAAATGTACGCATTATATGCCACTCGGTAGTATCCGTATACTCGTTTTAAAACCTTAAAATCACGTGCATCACGTGCATATATCAATGTGGTACTGCAATGTAGAATTACCCGTTTAATTAGATAAATTCGTGGCGGATAGACAGACAGACAGACAGACATACGCTTATCAAATAGGTATATAGATGAGTCCCTGGAACTACCAGTAAAGGGATAACAAAAGAACTGAAAGGGATTTCAGAGACTGATAAAGGTTCAACTGAGACCAACGAAAAAGTAAGGTAAGGACCCGCTGAAAGCAAATATTTGTGTTAGTAAATGTATTGGCCCCTCCAGCTTCTTTGAGTTTGGGGATTGTGTGGGGGAAACTGCTTCCCAGCCTCCACTTTCGCCACTCCTGCATCAGTGCATAACACTTGGTGCGCTCGAATCTGACTAGGGTACAATTCTTTAAAGCACGAGCTGAAGTAAAACTCGCTTGAAATTTTGTTCAGCTCTTTGTCTTTACGTAAAGCAAAGAATATATGTGCCATAATAATTGTGGACCCCGTACATTTTATGTAAGTTTGCCGAACTTTGTATTTAGGGACAGTTACCCTCAACATATAGTTGGCCTGTAGGTACCCATGTTAATGCGTCTTTCCGGTCCCATATCACCAAATGGTCGCCGCCCGGTCTGCCACGCCCTGCTGACCCAGATACAGGAGGTGGGGGTCTGTGGTGTCCTCCGGGGTACAGGTGTCCTTCCTTGGCCAGCCGGAGGTTTATTGTTACTAACCAGTCCCCTCACCGGGACGGTATAAAGCCGGCCCAGTGGATGGTACCGGCACCAGATCTCACACAGACAGATCCCAGCAAACACACCATGAAGCTGGTAAGGCGGCATCCGAGGAGACTGTGGATACCTATATTTTCAAAAGCGGCATTAGCACAGAGATGTTGTAATTTGATGCTGGCATACCGTGAGATAAATGAGTCACTCTACAGTATCATATATTTTGCTAGAGCTAGACCTCACCGGAGACTGAATGCATGCCGTTTTCTTCTGTCGTCAGTTTGTACTCGCCGCCGTTCTGGCCGTGGCCGCTGCCGCCCCCAGCCGCAGCTACGATGCCCCCACGTACGCCCCCAAGGTGTACCAGATCCTGAAGCAGGAGGCGGAGCTCCGCGACGACCAGTCCTACGACTCGCAGTAAGTTCACTTCAGTGATCTAGGTGTATTGATGCGCTTGCTATTGTTGCACTGCTTTATGATGTATCATGTTGTTTTTTACTTACCAATGTTAACCTCACCAGTTGTTCAGAAAAATATAGACATGTTCTAAGTGGTGGATAAACAATAAATATGTACTTTTTTCTCACTTACACTTACAAATATATTTATTGGAGGCCTCTATAGTAACGCAAATGAAGAGAAAAACAAACCAATGTCATCAATGTGCGAAAGGCTGTCACAGGTGTTTTGTTTTCGCCATTTCCAGTTTCGAGACTGAGAACGGCATCTACGCCTCCGAGTCTGGCAGGCCCGTGGAAGGATACGGCGATGAGGAGAGCTATGACGTCAACGGCCAGTTCAGCTACACCGGTCCCGACGGTGTTGTCTACAAGGTCGTCTATGTGGCCGACGCCAACGGCTTCCAGCCGCAGGGCGCCCACCTGCCCACCCCTGTGCCTACCGAGTACCCGACCCCAGAGGTGTCTGATGATGACGATGAGGAGAAGAGGTACGAGGCGCCTGAGGAGGAGGAAGAGGAGGATGAAGTGTCCACCACCTACTACCAGCCGCAGCCTCAGTATGAGCGCGTCATTGTCGGCTACAAGCCCCGCTACCAGTAAATAACTACTGAACACTTTGCGACATACTCTCTCTTTCCAAATGTGAGAAACGCCAGACCTGATTGATGATTGGTACATAACGACTCATTGTGTGTCTTTGTGTAATGCGTTATTTATTTGTATGCATGCAGAAAATATAAGCAATCATTAAAAACGTGACTCATTCGTGATCTGGTACACCCGATCACCATCCTCTTATGCACGACAGGGCAGAAGGCTGACTCTAAAAATAATGCGGCTTTTCGCCTTTGGCCAAATATTGGTGACAGGTTTGCAGCAAACCAAAACTAGAGCAGGATTTAACCCGCGCCGTGCCGGGGGTGGGGGATGGCGTTTAGACGCCCACCCCAAAGGGTTTTCGAGAATAGCGACAAGACGGCAGCGTGCAGCGCCATCGTTGTTGGCACAGCTGTTCGTCCATCAATTGCGCACATTATGTTAAAAAAAATATATCGGGTCATCGCAGGTCAGATCACCAGACCAGGTCACGTGACCCCACCTACAAAAATGTTTCCATTCGCACCACAGCCACAATTTTTGGTCGATCGATTTCGTACTTACAGGATTTATAAAGAGCAATAGTACCTACAATACTTTTATCTGATTTTGTATATCGGTGACCTAAGGTCGGGTCAATTTCGTGACCTCCCCATTATAAGACAATGGGGAAATAATCAAATGCTTTCTATTCTGAGGATACGAATTAAATCAGCCCAATTCCTACTAGATCATGTTATAATAGGCCATTCTTGAAATTACAGGTGCAATTTCGGTTTGGTAGCCCCTACAGGGTCGGATGAGGTCACCCGAGGTCACCAACACTCTATTCGGTGTTGCTATTCGGCCAATAACTCTCGACAAAATTAAGATAGAGAAGTAAAACTGGCAACAATGCGTTTGTCTCAATGAGGCACGTCTCCCAATGTGCAACATGACGTAATTGAGTCACCACTTGACCTTGACCTGAGGTCAAATTTAAAAGTTCACTTACCTAATCATCATGCATATGATACGAAGCGCCTTGACAAGACAAACACGATGGCGTCACAGGTATTTCCCTATCTTTGTTAGGTAAGAAGATATTTGTGAAAACTCTTTTGCTAAAGAAATGGCCTTTTTGATATTTGATGAGCTCTGGAGCGTCAACTATTTAATGAGCTCAAATCTGAGCAACCCTGGTCGATAAAATTTGTCAAGATATTTCCACTGTTTTTTTCTTCGTTTGTTTCTAGCTATCATAGTTCCTGTGCTATCCGGGAATACCTGGAGTGAAGTCCTAAAACTGACAAATCTGGCCCTTGATGACCTCTGGTGACCTCAATATTGACCTGAAAAAAATTGTCTGAAATAGTTTCCAAATTAATTTTGACGAGCTTTCGACCGGTATTCTTGCTTGTTGTCTACCTCTCATAGGAGCCGTGTTAGAGGGGGCGTTGAAACGCTCCCCCGTCACTCACCCCTCTACGACAGTAACCTGACTGCCTCTGACTTAATACGACTCCAGACCATACAGAACCGCTGTGCACGACTAGTGACTGGAACCTTGTTTCGCACACCCACCAACGCTCTACTTAACGATCTAGGATGGGAACGACTAGCAACGAGACGACTCATTCACAGACTTCTCTTTTTCCATCGACTATATTACAACTACCCGCCTCTTCCTTCATACCTGACTAACCTCTTGCCTAACACAAGACAGGACGCTACAGGACTTCAGTTACGTAACGCACACCTTCTCTCACTTCCCCCTATCCGGTTAACTTCCTTTCGGAAATCGTACATCCCTGCTACGATTAGACAGTGGAACCTTCTTCCTGAAACACTCCGTAACACTCCTTCTCGACGTGACTTCTCTCGTCAAGTCTGGCAGCGATTCGGGGCACCCGAGCCACCAGCACTTAACTCCGTAGGTATAAAAACACTAAACACACAACACACAAGACAACGTGTCGGCTTATCAACACTACACGCCAACCTCTTTCAATTCCAACTCACACCAAGTCCGTTGTGTTCTTGTGGACACACGTACGAAGACACTATCCATTACATACTCTGGTGCCCCCTATACACGAATCACAGAACGAACCTCTTTAACGCAGCGCGACGCATTGTGCGCGACTTTGATGATTTGTCACCCAAAAACAAATTAGAGCTCCTGCTCTTTGGTAAAAATATTTCACAAACACAGGGTATATACATCGCACATCACTTACAGACATTCATAGCACTTTCACAAAGACTCAACACCCACAAATAACACAACAATCACACATTACCAGCACTTTCACCACGCTGACCTGCTGTTGCCGCCTGTGCCTGGACACCTGATTTTCGAATGGCCGCTCGGCAGGCTGGTAGCGGGGCCTACGTGATCTGTTCCTTAGTTTTGGTAAAATCTCTGTTTCATTTGTTTCATCTGGAGAGGCGCTATGATTTAAGCTTTTGCTTTTGCGCCAATCCATTATTGTCCTGTTTGATTTGATGTCTTTTTGTTAACAAAATAAACGAACTGAACTGAACCCCCGCCACGGCGTAGGTGGCGCTGAGCACCGGCACGGCGCGGGTTAAGAAAGCGAGCGAAACAAGTTGTTGTGTCACTCGTTCTTGAGGTAAAAGCTCTACACTTCTACAGGCTTCTATTTTAATGGTCAATTAAATTAACCCTCGCCTGACAGCCCCCCCCCCTCCTTGAGGTTTTTCTTGAATAACTTTTTACACATGCCGTGGATCTTGATGACATTTTCGGTAGCTGATTGTAAAACAATTATAGGTATTCTGTATTTATAAAAAAATGAAATTGGTTAAGTAGTTTGGGAGATAATCATGTTTCGATGACGTCAAGTTGGTAAAAAAAGAGAAATATTTGAAAAATCGTGGAAAACAGAGTTTTGAAGCAAATTGCAAACGAAATTCACCAAAGATACAACATAGAATTCTCTTTAAAATGGCTTTCTCGGATTTTCAAAATGTTGGTTTTTTGTTCTCCAAAATTAAAAAAAAGAGAGTTTTGTGGAAAAATCCGAACCAAATCAAAATTTTAAAGATATTAAAAAACCAGAATATATATGAGAGCACTGAATATGGAAAATACGCATACCAAATTTCAAAGCAATATCTTTATTTTTGACTGAGTGATGGCTCCCTAAGTGTAAGCAATTGATGACGTCATTTTATAACTTTTTTGACTTGTTTTGACAAGATACGAACAAATAATTACCTTTTCTGTATTTCGGAGCCAAAACTGGTATAGGAACATGCCTTTTTTTACATTTATCAATTTATAATTTTGAGGTTTTCTGAAGAGCAAAATCACTGTTCTGAACGTGGTAAATCCGAGGTCATTCACTTGACCTGGAAGGTCACCCGTTGACCTGAAACCTAACAATTGCAACTGTTAGATTCCGCTCATGACAGGCAAGATGCTGGTTCTTACCGCATTGTTCTAAGTTGCTTAGTGTGGAAGTTAACCGGGGGCCTGTCAGCTACCCCCCGTAGGGCGAAGGTGAAAAAAGCTCCCGTAGGGCGAGGGTTAAAGCTCTAATGGATGTTTTATTCATGTTTTGGTTCTAGTAAACTTGCGTACACAAATGCATTTTAATAATCGTGAAAGTTAAACGTGGAAACGAGTTAAATTAAAAACAATATTGAACATTTGTTTTGTGTGCGGAAGAAATTAGCCGACATTCATAAGGAGACTGAAGGAAATGTGCCCGAATAAAAACAAAACAATCCACCAGGCGAATATATTGAAAGCTTTAATTGTATTTTGTCATTTTTAATTTAGTATTATCAAATCCTAGAAACTAGAACAAGCATGAACAGTTCCAAAATACCAAATGGTATCACGATACGTATTTTGGCGTTTCCTCCAGTCCCAGCCATGATGCGCATGCTTGTAGCACGTGGTCACTGACGCTATCCGACTTTTTATGACAGCGAAGCTTCAACCATACAAAAACACTGGATGTTGATGGGCAGCCTTTGGGCACTGAAAATTTATCAAATTTAGAACTAGTTTGCTATCACGATTCACGAGCGAATATGACGCTTGTCGCCTTTGGCATGACCTTTATGCGATATTTAGCCTTTAGGTATGGGTATCTAAAATTGTATATTTCGGTAACCTTATTCATCATACTAAAAAATTATATTTTACGACGCGACATTAATTTGTCTCATTCTGTTTTACTTCTTCCAAGGAATACCTACTAAGCAGGGGCGTAGCTTCTCCAGAAAAGTGTGCGTGTGTGTGTGTGTGTGTGGGGGGGGGGGGGGCTGAGCTGGGAAAAATCGCTTAAACTACCATCAAAATCCACAAAATAAAAATAAATATATCTAAATACAGCCCAATAGAGTTAATAAAAACCACAGCCTCATACTATGTAATATATTAATACAAAAATGAGACAAAAGAGACGACAGTTTCAGGCATGGCCCATCTTCAGGTCTGACATTTACGACACTTGTTTTTTTTCAACATCATTCTAACGTTCGCAAACACTCGAACACATCTTCCTCTTTGAGAAACAATAAATGCAAAAAAACTCTCTACATAATCCACCTATATACACAATGTGCATATGTTACAGGCCTACATAACACACATTATGAACATTGCATCACCGAATGTTGTGTGTGTGTCTGTGTGTGTGTGTACGTGTGTGTACGAGTGTGTGTGTGTGTGTGTGTGTGTGTGTGTGTGTGTGTGTGTGTGTGTGTGTGTGTGTGTGTGTGTGTGTGTGTGTGTGTGTGTGTG
>JAXIVJ010013448.1:0-37169 GCA_036785665.1 Chirona hameri | reverse complement strand
GCTGGCCAACATAATCAAAAAAATGTGTTAAGCCTACAGTTTGTATTCCGCTGTTCTCCGCTTTGATGAAGCATTCGTATGCCTCGTTAGGGTTTATACTTTGTGTTAAACAAAAGAAACCTTGCGCATATTTGCGCTTTTTTCTTTTCGAGCTTATTTTATAGCGTACATCACTATTAACTCTGCGCCATTGCACTGCCCGGATCTCTGCTGTCCCTGGTTAACCGGCCGTACAAAGGCAATTTTATTTTAGAAAAATCCAATAAAAAGCAAAGATAGAAAATGACAAGGGCTACAAAATGGCTATCTCGGATGTTTGAAACTTTTGTTTTTGAGCCCCAAAAATTAAAAATAAGATTTTTGTTTTAAAAGATACTCTCAAAAACAAACTTTTCAAACATTTTCCAAAAACCGGAATATATGTTAGAGAACCACATATGGCCAATACACAAACCAAATTTCAAAGCAATATCTTTGTTTTTGACTGACTTATGGCTCCCTAAGTAAGAGTAACTCATGACGCCATATTTTGAAATTGCGTTTTTGGCTTTTATTGACCAGATACAGACAAATAAATGCCAACACTGTATTTCTGAGACAAAGCCGGTCTAGAAACATGCATTTTGCATTTATATTTATCAATTTCAAATTTTGACCTTATGTGACCTTGACCCGAACTTCACACTAACTTCACTTAAATTAGGTCAGATGGTAAAATTACTATCACTATTGAATTATACATGTTCAATAGCCCATACAACATGTGTCGCATGACTTTCGTAGAATTTCTGCGCATAGTGACCTTTTGTGACCTGACCTTGACCTATGACAAGAATCTCACTTTAGCTCATGCGGGATGTGTATTATACCTTTGGGAGCACTTTGGGTGATCATGGTCGCAATAAAAGGCTTTGGATTGAAAGTATGATGTCTTGATTTGACCGTTGACCCGACTTTGACCTAATATGTGACCTCAATTCAACAATTTCGAGTATGATTTAGATGCGTCTCACTGAGAGATTTCGAATGCCGCCTTGCGCATCTCGCTGCGATCATTGGTTCCGGAGATAACGAGTGTGTGTGTGGGGGGGGGGGGCAATATTTGCCCCCCCCCCCCCCCCCCCCCGGTCAATGCTGGGTTAAATCCAGATCACAGACAGAAAGTGCATACTTTTTAGCTCCCGGATTCATCAGCTATCGATTGATATTCTACATGTTCAAACCGATGCCGTAAATAGAAGCAGAAACGCCGTGTCGCGCTAAAAGGCCGTTTTCGCCCACTGTGAATAGAAATCTACTAGTGCTAACCCGTCCGCTACGCTGGACGATTAGCTGGCATCTCCTGGATGGAGGTATCCGCACCAATCCAGCACGTTAATTAACTGGACTGGAACTGGAACTACATAGGACATAATTACCTATTACCCGTCAAGGGATCACCGCCCCACCAACTCCGGTGCGTCGGTGACTTATCCCATCTCCCACATATGTCCTATGCATAGCTAGCTGGCATCTCCGGGATGGAGGTATCCGCACCAATTCAGCACGTGAATTAACTGGGACTTCTAAACTGAATAAACTGAGCGGTGCCGGAGAGACAAGACAGACAGACGCTTATCAAATAGTAATATAGATATCTCTTCGCCGCATAACACGCCTAATCAGTACCGACCGACCCACGACACCTGCACCAGCTATTAGCGCGTGTGACACGTTATGATTAGGCTCGCGAGCGACCGCGGCCGCCGCGTGTGGCTCGGTGGGGCCAAACGGGAGGACAGACGAGCTGCCGCGCCGCCGCGCCGCCGCGCCGCCGCCGCCGCCGCCGCCGCCGCCACCTCTACACCATGTCAAGGTCACGCCCGCGGCACTCGCCCCCGGCCGGTCACGTGATCTTCCATCACACTCGGGCCGCGTTGGGCTGACCATTGATCAGCGGTATCCGGCCGCGCGCTGTTACCTAATTATTGTCCGCTGCGATTGATATGACAGGGAGGAGGCCCGGTCGGCGCACAGGTGACGAAAGTGACGCCCCGGGACGCCCCGGGGCGGCCGGCGGCGGCCGGTGCGGGTGGATCGGGCTCTGCTGACCGCTGCTGCTGGTCTGCTGCTGATGTCGGCAGTTGGTCTGCTGACGTCAGCGGGCCGCGGGTAGCGTGGTCAGCACGAGCTCATGTTGTAACACGAGAGCCACACGCACACGGCACAGGTCCGATGCAGCCGAGCGCGGTAGCACATTGAATGTCTCACCACACCTACACAGTACACACCCACTGGACACTGGGCCCACGCAGTGGATACAATAACGCCACTGGACACTGGGCCCACGCAGTGGATACAATAACGCAATCATGTTCACGCACACGGCGCAAAGTGGCCAATTTGCTACTTTTAATTACTTCTTTAATGAAATACCATGACAATGACGTTAAATTCAACTAAAGTTTATGGGTGGCTTTCCGCAACTGAGCTGCACTCATACCTTTGCGTGTAGGTCAGGGAATTACCAACAGCCCTAACCATCTCGAGACAGGATGGCACATCCATCACGCACCAATGACGTCACTGTAGGACCGGTGACGTCACGGTGACGCAGGCAGCGGAGACAGCGCGGTGGCAGGACGCACGTCACATGGAAAGCGGCAGCGAGTCGCACTCAGTACTGACCTGGCGTGGGTGTTCTCCTCGAACTTGGCCTTGACCTCGAACAGTTCGCTTTGACTCAGTTCGATATCTGAAAACGAAGAGGGACAGGTCAGAAACCGGACGAACGCTACATCGTTAGACAGTAATAATTAACAAGACAAGCGATAAGGGCGGTTTTAAGTTGGACAATTTGTATCATTTTTGGCCATTTCAATCTTTGCATGCCAGCCTGGGGACCCCGATATTTGACACCCACCCACCCACCCACTAGAGATCAAGCTCTAGTGGCTAACGCATGTAATTTTGAATCGAATAGCGGACACGGGCATCACCAGCCACGTAGCCAGGATTTCGTCCAGGGGGGGGGGGGGGGGGGGGCTCGAAAGGAGCGTTGACAGGGCGTTGACAGGGCCCCTTCCCAAGCGTTGAAAGGGCCCCCTTCCCAAGCGTTGAAAGGGCTAAACAAAACGGATGAAAAGGCACGTTACAAGGATGGAAAATGCAGTATGGCAGGTATAGCATAGGCCATGCCAACTTTTAGGAGCTGGAGTTAGCAAACTGCCATATCAACTTTGGAACCAGCGACACCAATTTGGAATCAGCTATACCAACTTCGAATATTTTTTTTTAGGCTCAAGACCTGGAACTCTTAAATAAATTGCGCCGCGGAGTGGCGCGATTTTTTCTCTCAGTCTTATGCCCTAGAAATGCTTTCTCATCAATGCGTCGCATTGCGTATGGTGCGGACCTCTAAAAATGTTATATTGTGCGTTTAAAAGTGCGGCAAAAAAAAGGTGCTCAAGTGAACTATTTTGCCCAATTATATAGGCAAGTAGCAACATAACACATAAATGCGCCGAGAAACGGGCCGATTTTTTTCTTCTAACCCGCATATAATTTAATTTGTTGTTAAATTGTACCGCAGGAGTGGCGCGAAAATTTTGAGTTTTATTCCCTGCACAACTACATTCTGTCCCTTCAGATCGTCTAGGGACCCCTCTGACCTTTGCAACGCCCTTCCAACCTGTTCAGGGACTGGGATCTGGGATCCGCGAAGCGAACAGACATGATGTGGTGTGGGTTATATATATATATATATATATATATATATATATATATATATATATATATATATATATATATATATATATATATATATATATATATATATATATATATATATATATATATATATATATATATATATATATATAACACACACACACACACACACACACACACACACACACACACACACACACACACACACACACACACACACACACACACACACACACACACACACACACACCGGCACCGGCACCGGCACCGGCACCGGCACCGGCACCGGCACCGGCACCGGCACCGGCACCGGCGGCGGCGGCGGCGGCGGCGGCGGCGGCGGCGGCGGCGGAGCAGCAGCAGCAGCAGCAGCAGCAGCAGCAGACAGCGCCCTCCCCTGGCGCCGACGACAGCTGCCAACCCGGCCGCGCCGTGACTCGGCCGACCGAAAATTGATATCGCTGTTGTTAATAATTACACGCTAATGGACTTTTGATGAGGCCGACGCCACTTCGGACAATGAGCATCAGCGCATTCGATTTTGCCGCATGTACAATGGTCGATTACCCGGGTCGGACGGTAATGAGACGGACATCGTCTCTCTCTCTCTCTCGGCTTCGATTACCGCTGCGCTGCCGGCGCCGCGGGGCACGCTGTCTCCGGCCGCCGCCGCGCAGAGCAGCCCCGGGCAGCCGCCAGCTGCGCGCCCTATGCTTTTTACACCGCCAACGGCGCCGCGATCGTAAAGGCGCCGTAAATTCCCAAAATGATATGAATCGAGGGCCAAGTTTGGGCGTAAGTAAGCGACAGGTCGGTATCTGCGGAGACAGATCGGTCATAAATACAAGGACGCGCCGGATGAGCAGAGACAGCGGAGGCGACATTCGAAACAGCGCCGCAGGATCGGCGGAAAGCGGCCGGAGAGGCTGGAGAAGGCTTTCGAGTCAGCTGGCAGCTGCTGGCAGCCGTAGGGCCCGAACAGACGCAGGTCGGCTGTGAGCGATGCGCCAACATCACGAGCCGCTCGACGACGTGCGCCCAGAAGTGTGGAACACAACGCGCCGCGGAATTATAATTAACGAGCGACTTTATCTTGCAGCTCAGCTAACTATGCGAACGCTGCCTCGTAGCTCACTCAAAGACCGAAAGCCGCCAACAGCTTAGAGCGAATGGAGGGCGCGGTGTGAACGATGACGGACATCCATCTTTCGCTGAATCGACACTATCGCATTTGTCGATCGACATTTTCTTTCGAAACGAAGTAAAGTCTGCTCACTGCGCAGTGCATAATGGCATTGCACAGTGTACTATAGAAGAATCGGCGTCGGCAGAGGCAACAACAGCGCGAGCGCCACCGTTGACCCCAGGCTCCGGGCGGTGACGGCACGAGCACCACCGCGCGGCTCCAGCCTGCCGGCCACTCTTAATCAGGCCCGCCGACCAATTAGATGGCGGCGCTTAACACCCGAGGAAGTAATGATGCGGAGAGGCCAGACCGGAGACTACAGCTTCACTAACGTGGACAGCCAGACCGGAGACTACAGCTTCATTAACGTGGACAGCCAGACCGGAGACTACAGCTTCACTAACGTGGACAGCCAGACCGGAGACTACAGCTTCACTAACGTGGACAGCCAGACCGGAGACTACAGCTTCACTAACGTGGACAGCCAGACCGGAAACTACAGCTTCACTAACGTGGCCAGCCAGACCGGAGACTACAGCTTCACTAACGTGGACAGCCAGACCGGAGACTACAGCTTCACTAACGTGGCCAGCCAGACCGGAGACTACAGCTTCACTAACGTGGCCAGCCAGACCAGAGACTACAGCTTCACTAACGTGGCCAGCCAGACCGGAGACTACAGCTTCACTAACGTGGACAGCCAGACCGGAGACTACAGCTTCACTAACGTGGCCAGCCAGACCGGAGACTACAGCTTCACTAACGTGGCCAGCCAGACCGGAGACTACAGCTTCACTAACGTGGCCAGCCAGACCGGAGACTACAGCTTCACTAACGTGGCCAGCCAGACCGGAGACTACAGCTTCACTAACGTGGCCAGCCAGACCGGAGACTACAGCTTCACTAACGTGGCCAGCCAGACCGGAGACTACAGCTTCACTAACGTGGCCAGCCAGACCGGAGACTACAGCTTCACTAACGTGGCCAGCCAGACCGGAGACTACAGCTTCACTAACGTGGCCAGCCAGACCGGAGACTACAGCTTCACTAACGTGGCCAGCCAGACAGGATTCTACAGCTTCACTAACGTGGCCAGCCAGACCGGAGACTACAGCTTCACTAACGTGGCCAGCCAGACCGGAGACTACAGCTTCACTAACGTGGCCAGCCAGACCGGATTCTACAGCTTCACTAACGTGGACAGCCAGACCGGAGACTACAGCTTCACTAACGTGGCCAGCCAGACCGGATTCTACAGCTTCACTAACGTGGCCAGCCAGACCGGATTCTACAGCTTCACTAACGTGGCCAGCCAGACCGGAGACTACAGCTTCACTAACGTGGCCAGCCAGACCGGAGACTACAGCTTCACTAACGCGACCAGCCAGACCGGAGACTACAGCTTCACTAACGTGGCCAGCCAGACCGGAGACTACAGCTTCACTAACGCGACCAGCCAGACCGGAGACTACAGCTTCACTAACGTGGCCAGCCAGACCGGAGACTACAGCTTCACTAACGTGACCAGCCAGACCGGAGACTACAGCTTCACTAACGTGGCCAGCCAGACCGGAGACTACAGCTTCACTAACGTGGTCAGCCAGACCGGATACTACAGCTTCACTAACGTGGCCAGCCAGACCGGAGAGGCCAGCTTCACTAACGTGGTCAGCCAGACCGGAGACTACAGCTTCACTAACGTGGCCAGCCAGACCGGATACTACAGCTTCACTAACGTGACCAGCCAGACCGGAGACTACAGCTTCACTAACGTGGACAGCCAGACCGGAGAGGCCAGTTTCACTAACGTGGCCAGCCAGACCGGATACTACAGCTTCACTAACGTGGCCAGCCAGACCGGATACTACAGCTTCACTAACGTGGCCAGCCAGACCGGAGACTACAGCTTCACTAACGTGGTCAGCCAGACCAGAGACTACAGCTTCACTAACGTGGCCAGCCAGACCGGAGAGGCCAGCTTCACTAACGTGGTCAGCCAGACCGGAGACTACAGCTTCACTAACGTGGCCAGCCAGACCGGAGACTACAGCTTCACTAACGTGGCCAGCCAGACCGGATTCTACAGCTTCACTAACGTGGCCAGCCAGACCGGAGACTACAGCTTCACTAACGTGACCAGCCAGACCGGAGACTACAGCTTCACTAACGTGGCCAGCCAGACCGGAGACTACAGCTTCACTAACGTGGCCAGCCAGACCGGAGACTACAGCTTCACTAACGTGGCCAGCCAGACCGGAGACTACAGCTTCACTAACGTGACCAGCCAGACCGGAGACTACAGCTTCACTAACGTGGCCAGCCAGACCGGAGACTACAGCTTCACTAACGTGGCCAGCCAGACCGGAGAGGCCAGCTTCACTAACGTGGCCAGCCAGACCGGAGACTACAGCTTCACTAACGCGACCAGCCAGACCGGAGACTACAGCTTCACTAACGTGGACAGCCAGACCGGAGACTACAGCTTCACTAACGTGGCCAGCCAGACCGGAGACTACAGCTTCACTAACGTGGCCAGCCAGACCGGAGACTACAGCTTCACTAACGTGACCAGCCAGACCGGAGACTACAGCTTCACTAACGTGGCCAGCCAGACCGGAGACTACAGCTTCACTAACGTGGCCAGCCAGACCGGAGACTACAGCTTCACTAACGTGGCCAGCCAGACCGGAAACTACAGCTTCACTAACGTGGCCAGCCAGACCGGAGACTACAGCTTCACTAACGTGGCCAGCCAGACCGGAGACTACAGCTTCACTAACGTGGCCAGCCAGACCGGAGACTACAGCTTCACTAACGTGGACAGCCAGACCGGAGACTACAGCTTCACTAACGTGGTCAGCCAGACCGGATACTACAGCTTCACTAACGTGGTCAGCCAGACCGGAGACTACAGCTTCACTAACGTGGCCAGCCAGACCGGAGAGGCCAGCTCGGCAAATCAGCCGGGGGAAATAGTATCGAACAATTACGAGGGCCGGAGGGCGGGTATGTTGGAAGCATGTAACATCAAAGCGACGGTAAGAATATGCACTTACACAGTGAGTACATTCCATAGCGATGGCTACACAAGACGCCACGCAACAGTTTCGGCGAATTCCACACACAGATAATTTATCGTTCTCTCACACACATTCCACACGTTTTTGTTTAAAAAACTACTTAAAAATGCTTCACGTCTGACTTGACTCCGGGACATCGAACACCTTATGCAGGACGATATACTGGACTGAGTACAGACAGTGTTTTATCACCGATACCTCATGATCGCTGATGGTGTCACACGATTTGTCTGGCAATGACGCATTCAAACCAGTCGCACTGGTCTGACCCAGCATCCTCAGGGCTCAGGCCAAGGTCACTTCATCGCTGACCGCCCACCGCTGTCGCTACTGCCACCGCCCGCCACCGCCCGCCACCGCCAGCTCCGGCCACAAAGGGGTGCCTCATTCGCCTCTGCTTCCGACCACAACGCATCGAACTCTTCCCACACTCTTAATTAAGCGGCATATGATTCCAGTGACCCTGAGTCGCTGGTGTGGGAACGTCGGCAGGCGGCGGACGTGGTCCCGCATCGGCACGACATTCCAGAGCCCTGCAATCCACCCCGCTGAGGGTCGCACCGGACGCCAGGGTCCAATCAGGCGCCAGTGCACATATGGCCGGCAATTTAACGGCAGAGCGTTATCAATGCTGGGCTCAGGCAAATCGCACGCTTCCTGTCTGGGTAGAAGGGCCGCCTCATCAGTGCCCGGGGAGAGGGGACGTCGGTCTGGACAGAGGGGCTGCCTCCTCAGTGCCCGGGGAGAGGGGGACGTCGGTCTGGACAGAGGGGCTGCCTCCTCAGTGCCCAGGGAGAGGGGACGTCGGTCTGGACAGAGGGGCTGCCTCCTCAGTGCCCAGGGAGAGGGGGACGTCGGTCTGGGTAGAAGGGCCTCCTCCTCAGTGCCCGGGGAGAGGGGACGTCGGTCTGGACAGAGGGGCTGCCTCTTCAGTGCCCGGGGAGAGGGGGACGTCGGTCTGGGTAGAAGGGCTGCCTCCTCAGTGCCCGGGGAGAGGGGACGTCGGTCTGGACAGAAGGGCCGCCTCCTCAGTGCCCAGGGAGAGGGGGACGTCGGTCTGGACAGAAGGGCCGCCTCCTCAGTGCCCGGGGAGAGGGGGACGTCGGTCTGGACAGAGGGGCTGCCTCCTCAGTGCCCGGGGAGAGGGGGACGTCGGTCTGGACAGAGGGGCTGCCTCCTCAGTGCCCGGGGAGAGGGGGACGTCGGTCTGGACAGAGGGGCTACCTCCTCAGTGCCCGGGGAGAGGGGGACGTCGGACCTGACAGAAGGGCCGCCTCCTCAGTGCCCGGGGAGAGGGGGACGTCGGACTTGACAGAAGGGCCGCCTCCTCAGTGCCCGGGGAGAGGGGGACGTCGGTCTGGACAGAAGGGCCGCCTCCTCAGTGCCCAGGGAGAGGGGGACGTCGGTCTGGACAGAAGGGCCGCCTCCTCAGTGCCCAGGGAGAGGGGGACGTCGGTCTGGACAGAGAGGCTGCCTCCTCAGTGCCCGGGGAGAGGGGGACGTCGGTCTGGACAGAGGGGCTGCCTCCTCAGTGCCCGGGGAGAGGGGGACGTCGGACTTGACAGAAGGGCCGCCTCCTCAGTGCCCAGGGAGAGGGGACGTCGGTCTGGACAGAAGGGCCGCCTCCTCAGTGCCCAGGGAGAGGGGGACGTCGGTCTGGACAGAGGGGCTGCCTCCTCAGTGCCCGGGGAGAGGGGGACGTCGGACTTGACAGAAGGGCCGCCTCCTCAGTGCCCAGGGAGAGGGGACGTCGGTCTGGACAGAAGGGCCGCCTCCTCAGTGCCTGGGGGCCGGGACGTCGCCTCCTCCTCTGCCGGACGGGCACGCCTCCTCAGTGCCCGGGGGCCGGGACGTCGTCTCCTCCTCTGCCGGACGGGCACGCCTCCTCAGTGCCCGGGGGCCGGGACGTCGTCTCCTCCTCTGCCGGACGGGCACGCCTCCTCTGCCCGGGGGGCCGGGACGTCGCCTCCTCCTCTGCCGGACGGGCACGCCTCCTCCTCTGCCCGGGGGGCCGGGACGTCGCCTCCACCTCTGCCGGACGGGCACGCCTCCTCCTCTGCCCGGGGGGCCGGGACGTCGCCTCCTCCTCTGCCGGACGGGCACGCCTCCTCCTCTGCCCGGGGGGCCGGGACGTCGCCTCCTCCTCTGCCGGACGGGCACGCCTCCTCCTCTGCCCGGGGGGACGGGACGTCGCCTCCACCTCTGCCGGACGGGCACGCCTCCTCCTCTGCCCGGGGGGCCGGGACGTCGCCTCCACCTCTGCCGGACGGGCACGCCTCCTCCTCTGCCCGGGGGGCCGGGACGTCGCCTCCTCCTCTGCCGGACGGGCACGCCTCCTCCTCTGCCCGGGGGGCCGGGACGTCGCCTCCACCTCTGCCGGACGGGCACGCCTCCTCCTCTGCCCGGGGGGCCGGGACGTCGCCTCCACCTCTGCCGGACGGGCACGCCTCCTCCTCTGCCCGGGGGGCCGGGACGTCGCCTCCACCTCTGCCGGACGGGCACGCCTCCTCCTCTGCCCGGGGGGCCGGGACGTCGCCTCCACCTCTGCCGGACGGGCACGCCTCCTCCTCTGCCCGGGGGGCCGGGACGTCGCCTCCACCTCTGCCGGACGGGCACGCCTCCTCCTCTGCCCGGGGGGCCGGGACGTCGCCTCCTCCTCTGCCGGACGGGCACGCCTCCTCCTCTGCCCGGGGGGCCGGGACGTCGCCTCCACCTCTGCCGGACGGGCACGCCTCCTCCTCTGCCCGGGGGGCCGGGACGTCGCCTCCACCTCTGCCGGACGGGCACGCCTCCTCCTCTGCCCGGGGGGCCGGGACGTCGCCTCCTCCTCTGCCGGACGGGCACGCCTCCTCCTCTGCCCGGGGGGCCGGGACGTCGCCTCCACCTCTGCCGGACGGGCACGCCTCTTCCTCTGCCCGGGGGGGCCGGGACGTCGCCTCCACCTCTGCCGGACGGGCACGCCTCCTCCTCTGCCCGGGGGGCCGGGACGTCGCCTCCTCCTCTGCCGGACGGGCACGCCTCCTCCTCTGCCCGGGGGGCCGGGACGTCGCCTCCACCTCTGCCGGACGGCCACGCCTCCTCCTCTGCCCGGGGGGGGGGGGGCGGGACGTCGCCTCCACCTCTGCCGGACGGGCACGCCTCCTCCTCTGCCCGGGGGCCGGGACGTCGCCTCCACCTCTGCCGGACGGACACGCCTCCTCCTCTGCCCGGGGGGCCGGGACGTCGCCTCCACCTCTGCCGGACGGGCACGCCTCCTCCTCTGCCCGGGGGGCCGGGACGTCGCCTCCACCTCTGCCGGACGGGCACGCCTCCTCCTCTGCCCGGGGGGGGGGGGGGCGGGACGTCGCCTCCACCTCTGCCGGACGGGCACGCCTCCTCCTCTGCCCGGGGGGCCGGGACGTCGCCTCCACCTCTGCCGGACGGGCACGCCTCCTCCTCTGCCCGGGGGGCCGGGACGTCGCCTCCACCTCTGCCGGACGGGCACGCCTCCTCCTCTGCCCGGGGGGCCGGGACGTCGCCTCCACCTCTGCCGGACGGGCACGCCTCCTCCTCTGCCCGGGGGGGGGGGGCGGGACGTCGCCTCCACCTCTGCCGGACGGGCACGCCTCCTCCTCTGCCCGGGGGGCCGGGACGTCGCCTCCACCTCTGCCGGACGGGCACGCCTCCTCCTCTGCCCGGGGGGCCGGGACGTCGCCTCCACCTCTGCCGGACGGGCACGCCTCCTCCTCTGCCCGGGGGGCCGGGACGTCGCCTCCACCTCTGCCGGACGGGCACGCCTCCTCCTCTGCCCGGGGGGCCGGGACGTCGCCTCCACCTCTGCCGGACGGGCACGCCTCCTCCTCTGCCCGGGGGGCCGGGACGTCGCCTCCACCTCTGCCGGACGGGCACGCCTCCTCCTCTGACCGGGGGGCCGGGACGTCGCCTCCACCTCTGCCGGACGGGCACGCCTCCTCCTCTGCCCGGGGGGCCGGGACGTCGCCTCCACCTCTGCCGGACGGGCACGCCTCCTCCTCTGCCCGGGGGGCCGGGACGTCGCCTCCACCTCTGCCGGACGGGCACGCCTCCTCCTCTGCCCGGGGGGCCGGGACGTCGACTCCACCTCTGCCGGACGGGCACGCCTCCTCCTCTGCCCGGGGGGCCGGGACGTCGCCTCCACCTCTGCCGGACGGGCATGACGGGGCACTATGCAGATGCGCCGCTCACCTCGCTCACTAGCGGATATACCGGGCCGTAATGAATCAACAACTGCTCGCAAACGCAGCCGAGCGCCGAGAACGCGAAACGTCAGCCCATTTGGCAGGAGGCGTAGTGCACCGGGCTGGACTGCCGAGCGGCAAGACAAAGGACACGCTGACATGCCCAGAGACACAATGGTGCCTCGCGCCGGCCGGCTGAGACAGCCGACTCGTGCCGCCGCGCACCGTGCAATGTTGCAACAGGCTCTCCCCGAGAGCACTGGGCATTGTTCACACACAGAGCGGCAGGGAAAACGCCGCACTCTCTCTCCTCTCGGGCTGAAACACAGGCTGCACTTTACAGCTCGCATCAACTATCCACACCCGGAGCTTCAGGACGAAACGAACTGGCACTGCCGAAATAAAACGGATTTAAAATCCGTTTTAACAGCTGTTACTTTGACTTCCTGTGTTCGATCCATTCCGCGTGGTTCCCGAACTGGAATGGGTTCACTGACTCTGCTTTGTAAAATTTAAGTATGTGAACATTGCTCAACCAACTGCCCCCTGCAACTACAATGAACTAAACCGTGAAGCTGTCAATAAAAGTATCGCTTTTCTCATAATGACCTCGCGCAACGCTCACTGCTGTTTAGCTGATGACGTCACCCCGCTCATCATCTGATAACGTCACACTGATGAGCCTTTAATGACGTCACACACACACACACACACACACACACACACACACACACACACACACACACACACACACACACACACACACACACACACACACACACACACACACACACACACACACACACACACACACACACACACACACACACACACACACACACACACACACACACACACACACACACACACACACACACACACACACACACACACACACACACACACACACACACACACACACACACACACACACACACACACACACACACACACACACACACACACACACACACACACACACACACACACACACACACACACACACACACACACACACACACACACACACACACACACACACACACACACACACACACACACACACACACACACACACACACACACACACACACACACACACACACACACACACACACACACACACACACACACACACACACACACACACACACACACACACACACACACACACACACACACACACACACACACACACACACACACACACACACACACACACACACACACACACACACACACACACACACACACACACACACACACACACACACACACACACACACACACACACACACACACACACACACACACACACACACACACACACACACACACACACACACACACACACACACACACACACACACACACACACACACACACACACACACACACACACACACACACACACACACACACACACACACACACACACACACACACACACACACACACACACACACACACACACACACACACACACACACACACACACACACACACACACACACACACACACACACACACACACACACACACACACACACACACACACACACACACACACACACACACACACACACACACACACACACACACACACACACACACACACACACACACACACACACACACACACACACACACACACACACACACACACACACACACACACACACACACACACACACACACACACACACACACACACACACACACACACACACACACACACACACACACACACACACACACACACACACACACACACACACACACACACAGACAGTGGGTACTCACCGCTGGTCAGCTGAGCCACCTTGTGCTCGGCCTCAGCCAACCGCCTGGTCGACAGAAGCTGCTCGTCGTGGTAAGTCTGCTCTCGCTCTTGGAACTCACGCAACAGGTCACGCTCCAGCTCCTTGGTGCGTGCCTGATGGAACGGGCAGGGCACATGTCAGGTCAGGTCACGTCACAGGTCAGGTCAGGTCACGCTCCTTGATGCGTGCCTGAGGGAACAGGGGCAGGGCACATGTCAGGTCAGGTCACGTCACAGGTCAGGTCACGCTCCAGCTCCTTGGTGCGTGCCTGATGGAACGGGCAGGGCACATGTCAGGTCAGGTCACGTCACAGGTCAGGTCGGGTCAGGTCACGATCCAGCTCCTTGGTGCGTGCTTGCGAGAACGAGGTCAGGGCACAGGTCAGGCCAGGTCACGTCACATGTCAGGTCACGTCAGGTCACGCCACGGGTCAGGCCACAGGTCAGGTCAGATCAGACCAAGCTACAGTTCCTTGGTGTGTGCCTGCAAGAGCAGGGTCATGATACGTGACGGGTCAAATACAGGTCACGTCAGGTCACGTCAGGTCACGTCAGGTCACGTCAGGTCACGTCAGGTCACGTCAGGTCACGTCAGGTCACGTCAGGTCACGTCAGGTCACGTCAGGTCACGTCAGGTCACACCAGGTCGCAGTTGATCACACCAGGTCACACGAGGTCATGACTGATCACTCCAAGTCACATAGACCACAGGAGGGCAGACTGGGGGTCACCAAGAAACAGCGAGCCGCGACGCTGGCACCTAGTCAACTCCCAGTATAGGTACTACAGCGTCTCAACAGGTGTGACATCGGTGTTACATAAGGACCCACAAAAGCCGATACCAGCGACATTAACAACACCGTCATAAGCACACGCCCGCGCCTACACCGACCGGCCCAGTGTGACAGTCCCCTCTCATCACCGGCTGGTCCCGGCGCCTACACCGACCGGCCCAGTGTGACAGTCCCCTCTCATCACCGGCTGGTCCCGGCGCCTACACCGACCGGCCCAGTGTGACAGTCCCTTCTCATCACCGGCTGGTCCCGGCGCCTACACCGACCGGCCCAGTGTGACAGTCCCCTTCTCATCGCCGGCTGGTCCCGGCGCCTACACCGACCGGCCCAGTGTGACAGTCCCTTCTCATCACCGGCTGGTCCCGGCGCCTACACCGACCGGCCCAGTGTGGCAGTCCCCTCTGATCCCCGGCTGGTCCCGGCGCGGCGCCCAGTGCGTGTGCGTGTCCCGTCTAATGCGCGGGGTCGTGCCTGTGACACGGTCCGGACCATCACCACACGACCACTCACCAATTAACAGAGCTCAAACAAAGGCGCGCGCTGCCTCGTTAACACTGAGCGCGCACATGGCGCACTTCAAAAAGAGAAATTCGGCTCAGTCGCAGCCGTGTCGTGACCATTTGTCGCCTGGGCTGGGTCGTGGTGTCACCTGTTGGTTCGGGTCAGTCGCGGCCGTGTCGTGACCATTTGTCGCCTGGGCTGGGTCGTGGCGGTGTCACCTGTTGAGGCGGGGACACGGTGCAGGCGGTACCCGAGCGAGCTGCGCGTACCAGGCCGTCCCATAACGCGCAGTCTACTGCGCAGTCTACTGCGCAGTCTAGGCCGTCCCATAACAGGCAGACAGCAGGCGCGAGCAGCATCACATCAAACCAACGTGTAACTGACCGATCATACTAACAACGCTGAAAAGGGGAAACCTCGCTGATTGTTTTGATGTATGGCGTCATTTCATGAAAGGTCTCCGATCGTGCAAAACAAAACTGGAAGGTAAATATGTTTCATCAAAAGCTCAGGGAAATGCAGGCCAATGATTGTGCATGACAATGTTCTAAATATGTAATTTTAAGCAAATAGTGGGATTTTAACGACTTCGCAGTCTGATTTTGTCATAGCCAAACTTCGGGGCCTGCATCACAGGTTGATCCATCGCCCTCGGGTCACCATGGATCAGGGACACCATGGCGTCACAGTATACGACCGCGACCGCATCCAGGCCTGACGGCTGACCTCACCTGCTCGACACACATCGCCACCGCCGCCGCCGCCGCCGCCGCTGCTGCAGCCCTGTCTATCATTCATGTGCCGCTGCAGCCCTGCCTATCATTCATACCATTAATGTTGCACACATATCTGTGAAATCAATACCGCTGGCCCGCCGACCAAAGGCGCGCGGGACGCACGACATATGATAACGATCATGGCGCAACCTAACTTTACAGATCGCGGGTGGAGCTTTTCGGAAACGTCATGACAGTATAATCTATAGCGGCCCAAACATTGGCGGGTTCCGTGAGCCATCTCAAGATAACGCACGCTCCAAAAGACAGAAATAATAAGCCGGAAGTCGAATACGATCGCCAGTATGACGATGAAATGATTATTTGAGCCAAGGTCTTCCATGGTATTGCCAACGCACTGACGTAAGCAGTACCAAGACGTAGAACTACCGAAGCATAGCCCTTTATAGCGTTCATGGCCACATGACGCCATACATCAAAACAATCAGCTATATCAGAGATCGTACAGATATTCAGAATGTCGCATTTTCATTGGCAACTGCAATGCCCCTCGCCCCGACGATTCACTGTGGTAGCCATGGCTGATGCTCGACTAGGGGCCTCGAAACTGGACCAGGGCCTGCCACCAGGCCAGGAGGCACGGCTATAATCAGACTAGGAGCGAGTGTCTTACACCGAGTCGGGGGGGGGGGGGGAGGGGGGCCTCGAAACTGGACCAGGGCCTGCCACCAGGCCAGGAAGCACGGCTATAACCAGACTAGGAGCGCCTTACACCGAGTCGGGGGGAGGGGGGGGGGGGGGGGGGGGGCTCGAAACTGGACCAGGGCCTGCCACCAGGCCAGGGGGCACGGTTATAACCAGACTAGGAGCGCCTTACACCGAGTCGGGGGGGAGGGGGCCTCGAACCCCGGCACGGGTCAGGGGCCTCGGTCGCGGCACGCTCCGACAGACGGCCCTTTTTGCGGCCATTTGCGGCCACAAACCGGCGGAGATCGGTTTACAGGCACGAGGGGCGCCCGAGGAGGCGAGGCAAAACACGGCCAGAACAGGAAACGACGGATCAATTCGACATTGTCTGCTTCACAAGGAACCGCACGGCGGCCGCCGGCGGGGCGGGGCGGGGCGGCCGACGGGCAGCGCGACGCTTTCAGGACGACCCGCGGAACGCGACACCACGTGACGTGATGTGACGTGATGTGACGTAGCGTGACGTTATGTGACGTGATGTGACGGCGTGAGGTAGTGTGACGTTATGTGACGTGCCGTGACGTGAAGTAGCGTGACGTAACGTGACGTGATATGACGTGACGTGATGTAGCGTGACGTAACTAGATGTGACGTGATGTGACGTGACGTGATATGACGTGACGTGATGTGACGTGAGGTAGCGTGACGTACGCTGTGAGGTATTGCAATGGGGCGGCGTCTAGGAGTTCCAATACAGCCCAGCTCAGCAGAGGCCGGTGGCCGTCCAATGTACGTCCAATGTTGTCACCAACGTCACCGGTCGCCAGCTAACCGCAGCACTGCGCCCCTGAGCCGACCTCAAACGTCGTCCGCACGTCGCCGGTATGGCTGTGTGGCGTCGGCAGAGCTGCGGCGGCGGCGGCGGCGGCGGCGGCGGCGGCGGCGGCGGCGGCGGCGGCGGCGGAGGAGGAACCTGCGCCAGGCTCCACTAATCCCCGGCGATGAATGGGGTACCAGAAGATGGCAGACCACTGGTAGCCAGGGTGGAACACGCCCGTCCATCTGAGGTGGAATTACCCACACCTACGAGACACGAGTCGCTGCCGCCTGGTCCTTTCACGTGCTGTATCCGTCTTGCCTAACAATCTTGGTCTGACTGGCAAGTGGTCAGTGGTCAGTGGTCGGTGGTCATTGGTAAGTGGTCCGAGGTCTGTGGTTAGTAGTTTGAAGTCTGTAGCCAATGATCAGTGGTCAATGGTCAGTGGTTAGTAGTTGGTGGACACTGGACAGTGGTCAGTACTTAGTGATCAGTGGTCAGTGGTCAGTGGTCAGTGGTTAGTGGTTAGTTGTTAGTTGTCAGTTGTCAGTTGTCAGTTGTCAGTGGTCAGTGGTCAGTGGTCAGTGGTCAGTGGTCAGTGGTCAGTGGTCAGTGGTCAGTGGTCAGTGGTCAGTGGTCAGTGGTCAGTGGTTAGTTGTCAGTTGTCAGTTGTCAGTTGTCAGTTGTCAGTTGTCAGTGGTCAGTGGTCAGTGGTTAGTGGTCAGTGGTTAGTGATCAGTGGTCTCTGATCAGTAGTGACTAGTGGTAACTGGACAGTGGAAGGTGGTCACCAGCGCAGTGACCAGTAGCCGATGATCACCCCCCTCCCCCCCCCCCCCCCCCCCCCCCTCTCCGCCTTGATCCGTCGCCGCCCCAGTGACCGTGCAATGAAGCCGTCAGGTCGGCGGGCGCGGTCGGGCCGCGTCGGGCCGCGCCGGGCCGCGCCGGGCCACACTCGCTCATGTATTATGCAACTCGGGGAGCGGCCGGTCGGCCGGCTCCACCGCAGACAGCTCCATCTGGGGACGCCACGCCGCCGGCGGACCGCTCCGGCCGTAAATCGGACCGGTGACAATATTTACAGCTGCCCGCGGCACTCCCGACTCCCAATTGGCTGCCGGTGCCGTCCCCGGCCCCGGCGCCGGCCGGCTGACCGCGCGTTGCAGCAGGGGTTGATAATAGGACGCGCTCATGCCGCGCGCGCCGGAGCTGGCCGTACTGGTGCTAGAGACGGGGGACTGCGGTGTCCCAGTGTCGTGCACCACTGCCTGCCGCACTGCAGAGCTCGCTGGCCAGCTGGAGTGCCGTCCCTGCCGCCGCCGCCGCCGCCGCCGCCGCTGGTGCCGCTGGTGCCGCTGGTGCCGCTGGTGCCGCTGGTGCCGCTGGTGCTGCAGCGCGGTGGCAGCGCCAGCCGGCAAGCGGCGGCTGCCGAGCACCCCGCGGCGCCACCGATTATTAGAAACAGATTCGGCGTCGATAAATGTGATTTAGTGGCTATAAAGGTCGAGCTGGGGCGGCCGTGTGAAGTGTGGCCAGCAGAGGCGAGCCTGCAGCCGTGTGAAGTGTGGCCAGCAGAGGCGAGCCTGCAGCCGTGCCAAGTGTGGCCAGCAGAGGCGAGCCGAGCCTGCAGCGGGCGGGCGGCGGCGGCGGCGGAGGAGGAAGAGTAGGAGGTGCAGCGCGTCTCTGTGTGCCGGCTGCTACTGAAGTCGGTCTCGGCACCAGCGCAGTCAGTCGGATGACACCGATGACACAGCAACACGGTGACTCCAGGCGATTAGGTGACACTAGGTGACACGGTGACTCTACATAGGTGCCGCCAGCTACAGTCAGCAGATCGCAGAGCATTACCGACCACACGGGACGCTGCCGACAACACGGGACGCTGGTGGCGTGAACCATCACACCGCTGCGCTCGCGACGCTTTCCATCGTCTGTCTTCAGCGCGCCATGGCGTCCAGAGTGACGCGCACTCGCACCCAAAGTGTCGCATGGCGCAAACCACGATCACGGCAGTGGTTCCTGGATGGATCACGGCAGTGGTTCCTGGATGGATCACGGCAGACGATCACGGCAGTGGTTCCTGGATGGATCACGGCAAGACGATCACGGCAAGACGATCACGGCAGACGATCACGGCAGTGGACCACGACAGTGGTTCCTGGATGGATCACGACAGACGATCACGGCAGTGGTTCCTGGATGGATCACGGCAGTGGATCACGGCAGTGGTTCCTGGATGGATCACGGCAGTGGATCACAGCAGTGGATCACGGCAGTGGTTCCTGGATGGATCATAGCAGTGGATCACGGCAGTGGTTCCTGGATGGATCACGGCAGTGGATCACTGCAGTGGATCACGGCAGTGGTTCCTGGATGGATCAGAGCAGTGGATCACGGCAGTGGTTCCTGGATGGATCACGGCAGTGGATCACGGCAGTGGTTCCTGGATGGATCACGGCAGTGGATCACGGCGGTGGTTCCTGGATGGATCACGGCAGTGGATCACGGCAGTGGTTCCTGGATGGATCACGGCAGTGGATCACGGCAGTGGTTCCTGGATGGATCACGGCCGTGGATCACGGCGGTGGTTCCTCGATGGATCACAGCAGTGGATCACGGCAGTGGATCACGGCAGTGGTTCACGGCAGTGGATCACGGCAGTGGTTCCTGGATGGATCACGGCAGTGGATCACGGCAGTGGATCACGGCAGTGGATCACGGCAGTGGTTCCTGGATGGATCACGGCAGTGGATCACGGCAGTGGTTCACGGCAGTGGTTCACGGCAGTGGTTCCGCTAGCTGAGTTATCGATTCACTGCACCGCTAACTGGGGCTGACTGTCACCCCGATATACCCCGATACCCCGATCGATCACCCCGATATACTGACCGATTCAGAGCGGCAAAAAACTGATTTAGTGGGCTAACGCCCCCCAAAAAGTCCAATTACAAATAGCCATCGGAGTTCGCTTGCTTCTCCACTGAGAGCGGATTGATAACAATCCTACCTCGGCAAGTTGTTGTTGTTTTTCTCGTAAGATCAGGATATACAATTTTTCCGGTCGGTCGACACAGAACAGGCCATACAGACGGCTCCGGTAGACACAGAACAGGCCATACAGACGGCTCCAGTAGACACAGAACAGGCCGTACAGACGGCTCCGGTCCACACAGAACAGGCCATACAGACGGCTCCGGTCCACACAGTACAGACGGCTCCGGTCGACACAGAACAGGCCATGCAGACGGCTCCGGTCGCCACAGAACAGGCCATACAGACGGCTCCGGTCGACACAGAACAGGCCATACAGACAGCTCCGGTCGACACAGAACAGGCCATACAGAAGGCTCCGGTCGACAGAACAGGTCATGCAGACGGGTCGCCACAGAACAGGCCATACAGACGGCTCCGGTCGACACAGAACAGGCCATACAGACGGCTCCGGTAGACACAGAACAGGCCATACAGACGGCTCCGGTAGACACAGAACAGGCCGTACAGACGGCTCCGGTCCACACAGAACAGGCCATACAGACGGCTCCGGCCCACACAGTACAGACGGCTCCGGTCGACACAGAACAGGCCATGCAGACGGCTCCGGTCGCCACAGAACAGGCCATACAGACGGCTCCGGTCGACACAGAACAGGCCATACAGACGGCTCCGGTCGCCACAGAACAGGCCATACAGACGGCTCCGGTCGACACAGAACAGGCCATACAGACGGCTCCGGTCGACACAGAACAGGTCATACAGAAGGCTCCGGTCGACACAGAACAGGCCATACAGACGGTTCCGGTCGACACAGAACAGGCCATACAGACGGCTCCGGTAGACACAGAACAGGCCATACAGACGGCTCCGGTCGACACAGAACAGACGGCTCCGGTCGACACAGGAGACGGCTCCGGTCCACACAGAACAGACCATACAGACGGCTCCGGTCGACACAGAACAGGCCATACAGACGGCTCCGGTCGACACAGAACAGGCCATACAGACGGCTCCGGTCGACATAGAACGGGCCATACAGACGGCTCCGGTCGACACAGAACAGGCCGTACAGACGGCTCCGGTCGACACAGAACAGGCCATACAGACGGTTCCGGTCGACACAGAACAGGCCATACAGACGGCTCCGGTAGACACAAAACAGGCCATACAGACGGCTCCGGTCGACACAGAACAGACGGCTCCGGTCGACACAGAAGACGGCTCCGGTCCACACAGAACAGACCATACAGACGGCTACGGTCGACACAGAACAGGCCATACAGACGGCTCCGGTCGACACAGAACAGGCCATACAGACGGCTCCGGTCGACACAGAACAGGCCATACAGACGGCTCCGGTCGACACAGAACAGGTCATACAGACGGCTCCTGTCGACAGAGTACAGACGGCTCCGGTCCACACAGAACAGGCCATACAGACGGCTCCGGTCCACACAGAACAGGCCATACAGACGGCTCCGGTCGACACAGAACAGGTCATACAGACGGCTCAGGTCCACACAGTACAGACGGCTCCGGTCCACACAGAACAGGCCATACAGACGGCTCCGGTCGACACAGAACAGGCCATACAGACGGCTCCGGTCGACACAGAACAGGCCATACAGACGGCTCCGGTCCACACAGAACAGGCCATACAGACGGCTCCGGTCCCCACAGAACAGGCCATGCAGACGGCTCCGGTCGACACAGAACAGGCCATACAGACGGCTCCGGTAGACACAGAACATGCCATACAGACGGCTCCGGTCGACACAGAACAGGCCGTACAGACGGCTCCGGTCCACACAGAACAGGCCATGCAGACGGCTCCGGTCGACACAGAACAGGCCATACAGACGGCTCCGGTAGACACAGAACAGGCCATACAGACGGCTCCGGTAGACACAGAACAGGCCCTACAGACGGCTCCGGTCGACACAGAACAGGCCATACAGACGGCTCCGGTCGACACAGAACAGGTCATACAGACGGCTCCGGTCGACACAGAACAGGCCATACAGACGGCTCCGGTCGACACAGAACAGGCCATACAGACGGCTCCGGTCGACACAGAACAGGTCATACAGACGGCTCCGGTCGACACAGAACAGGCCATACAGACGGCTCCGGTCCACACAGAACAGGCCATACAGACGGCTCCGGTCCACACAGAACAGGCCATACAGACGGCTCCGGTCGGCACAGAGCACCACTAACGGGCAGATAATCGGTGCACTGTTTGTGGCTGGGGGATCGATTGCCTTTGGGTAGAGACAGGAGTGACTTGAACCTTTGTTGAGAAGGAACGGAAGGTGGAGAGTGTCAGGAGGGCACACCCACACTCTCTTCTCAGCACAGTTGCTCAGTGCATTGCAGTTAATATTAGAAAGTGACTGAGTCCCTGCTCGTTCGTAAGTGACGTGTGCAATGCTTTTTTTCTCTTCACAGTGCGTCCTTCTTAGCACCTACCTCAATAATGCTTTCTTGGTTGGTATCATGCTGACGGATTTTTTCTTCTAATTGTTTGATAGTAACTTCTGCAAAGGAAAAATAGCATTTGTCAGTAAACTAAGCATACTTATCACACCAAACACAACACGTATTTTGGCACACTTCTTCCAGCCTTAAATATCGAGCGAGCTTAGTCCGTTAGCTTATTACAGTCCATAGTCGTCAATGGTCAGCTCTTAGCCTCTTAAATTGTAATTCAGCTACAAATGAGCCACCGTCAGTTGCTGTGTTGGTGGGTCAGCCGATTTGTTTGTCTGTCGGTCATGCCGGTCGGTGGAATGCGTCGATGGTTGGATACTGGGCAGCCCATGGTCAGGGTCTGTAGAGGTCAAGTCGCGCAGACCATGGCAGGTTTGGTCTGCCGGTGTGAGTCATTAGGTTGGGGGGCAGACCATGACAGAGTCGGTCTGCCGGTAGAGGTCGGTGGGTCGGGCAGACCAGACCATTGGAGGGTCTGTCGGTCTGCCGGTAGAGGTCGGTGGGTCGGGCAGACCAGTCCATTGGAGGGTCTGCCGGTGGCCAGACGGCGGGCTGCGCCGACACACACGGCCTCCGGGCTGGATTTATTCCGACACAAACACAATGGTCCGATTCGCTCCGGCGGCACGGCGGCTCGGCTTCGGACACGTCCCCGCCCTGCGCCCAAAGCCGCGGCCGTCGCCGCCGCGGCCCGTCGATCACAGGCAAACAAAGGAGTTAAACTCGGGATAGCTAATTAGAGCCATAACGAAAGAGAAAATGAGAAATCATAGCTGGCGGCGGTGTCGGGGAGACCGGGGGAGATACGAGGCGGCCCGTTCCGGCGCTGCGCTGCGCTGGACGCTGGCATTGATCGGCAGACGCAGAAGGCGATTCGTATAATTGGGATCTCAAAGTAAACAGCTTTAATTAGCGACGACGCATAGTTGATTAAAACTCGAACGGAATAAGACGCATTTGAAGTCTGCGTCGCCGTCGGCTACCCGGCCCGAAAGTGAGTCGGGATCGTTGCCGGAATTCCGGGTGTGTCCGCGGCAGGGCGGACACCATTTGCAGCTGGCGACAGCGGCCGACCGAGTGCCCAGAGGTCGGCCACACGTGACCCGAGTCATTCCGCCGGGCCGCTGGGGGCGTGGTCAGACGGAGGTGGGCTCCTTGAACAGAGGTGGGCGGGGTCAGCCCCCGTCCCCGCCCCTCCGCCCCCCACCGGCAGCAGACGGCAGGGACATTTGACTTGAGCTCTAATTAATCCGGGAGATACCTAACGGCGAGGCTAATGGATCGATTTCATTAGGCGCTCTCCATTATGTGAGGATCGGGCCGGCGTTTAAACAAGGCGCGCCCCATCTCGGCGGCAATCGCCGTTGGCAGCGCCATACGTCACCGCGGCGGCGACCAGGCCCGGCCCGGCCCGGCCCGGCCGGGTAGGTGGACCGGCGGCAGCCATCCGAGCTGTATACGGGGGAGAGATACTGTACACTGTACAATGTACACCTACTGGAGACAGCTGCAGCCAGTACTGGAGACGGAACTGCAGCCGGATACCCAGATATTGTAAGTTTGAGACTGCTGCAGTAAGACGTATACCAATTACCAGTAGCCACACCCCCTTTCTTGACGTTATAGCATCATACAGCATCATGTTCAGTCCCTTCTTCCAAAATTACCGGACATTCGCACTGATGTTTCCCTTCGGTCTCCAGAAATGCTATGTTTTACTGAGACCAATCTGAAGTCAACGACGCCAGACCGATTTATTACAATTCCAGGGTATCGCCTTTTTCGGCTGGACAGAAAAACAGGACGTAAAAAATCTGGAGGAGGGGTCGCAATATTTGTGAAGGAACATTTATCCGCCAATATAATTAAAGTGAAAACGACTGGATCAGACTCTCATGTAGAGGCGCTCTGGGTCAAGGTGAAAATCGACAAAAAGAAAGCAGCCACTTTGGCTTGTGTCTATCGACCACCTTCATCAAACCACGCTCAAATTCAAGCGGATTTCAACGATTTAGAGGAACAAATCCAACAAATAATTACGGCCTCTTCATCTCACCGTATCATTTTAGCGGGTGATCTGAATTCAGACCCTCAAACAAATCCAGCAGCAAATGAAAGGCTTCGGGAATTAGAAAGGTACGGGCTGAACTGTGTAGTACGCGAACCTACCTTTTATCGTGACCGCACGCGCTCATTACTTGATGTTGTGCTGATGTCTGATTCGTTGTGTAACGACCAATCACTAACAATGTGTTCTGTCCAAAAATGTGATTACGCGAGTCACCACCGTCGCGTATGTGTGGGAGTAACGGTGCCCCGAGCCAGACAAAGGGCGCAGTACAGGACGGGCCGGAGATGGCGAACATTCGATAATGGTGCGTTTTTGACTGATGTAAGGAACATTGGATGGCACTCTGTTGTAAAACAAAATGAAACATGTCAACAGCAGTGGGAGGCTTTTTCAAATACGCTTAACGAAATGTTAGACTTCCATGCTCCTATCAGAAAATTTAGAGTTCACAACCCCCGTCCCCCACCGGTTTCGAATGAAACCCTCAATCTGATGAAGCAGCGCAAACGATATAAAGAAACAAACGATCCAGCGTATCAGGAAATCAACACATTAACTAAACGGGCGATTCGCAAAGACTGTCGGGCAGATATAGCAAACCGCGTCCACAACTCAACATCCTCGTCATTGTTTCAGAAATTAAAATATGTAATTGCACCTAAACGTGGATACACAAAGCAACCGCAAAATTTAACACCAGATGACCTGAACGATTACTTTACAGCAGTAGGTACACACACTAGAGACGAGGTGGTTGCCGACTTCGACCGTTCGGGCCGAGAGAAGCTTTTTACTCGACTACCTAGGGTCAACGCTGGGTCAATGAGGCTCACACCAGTCACGTTGACTGAACTAAGGTGTGCTTTATTTTCACTACCCAACAAAGACTCTTCAATAGAAGGCGACGTCCCAATCCAAATTTTAAAACTGACATTTGATGCAATTGGACGCTACCTTTTACGTATCATTAACACTAGCTTTGTCTCTGAAACCGTGCCCTCTGCCTGGAAAAGGGCGACCGTCATTCCTCTATTTAAAAGAGACGATCCATCTAAAGCATCAAATTTTAGACCTATCACGAAAGTTCCTGGTATATGCAAAGTAGTAGAAAAGTTAGTACAAAAACAGTTGACAAGCTACCTCCAGAGCCAAAATCTATTGAGCGAAGATCAACATGGTTTCTTGCCGCAACATTCGACATGTACCGCCCTATTGACAATGACTGACGAAATTCTCAGGGGCATGGATCGATCCCAAATTTCCATATTGGTTCTCATTGATTTGAGTCGCTGCTTCGATGTTATTGATCACAAAACGCTCATTAATAAATTATAATTGTTGCAAATTTCATCAGGCTGGTTTAAAAGCTACCTACACGGACACGTACAACGGGTTAAAGTAGGGGAAAGTTTTTCAAAGCCACTTCCTATCACAATTGGGACTTTCCAGGGTACTTGTCTCGGCCCATTACTGTACAACATTGCTGGCAACGATCTCGCATGCCACATTCCAGCTAAAATCAATGGCTTCAAGGTCACATCGGTGCGTTATGCCGATGACACACAGCTCGCTGTCACAGGCCCTCGAGATCAAATTGGGGAACTACAAAGGAGCATGGAAGAGTTGCTAGTAACGATGTCAACGTGGTTCCAACAACATGGCATGAAGGTTAATGCGGCAAAAACTGAATTTATTTTGTGTGGAGACAGGAGGCAGTTAAAGCGTATTGCGCAGCCCCCATTATTTTATTTTATGGGAGAGCAAATTCAATGTTCCAACAAAGTCAAAAATTTAGGAGTGGTGATGGATGAAACATTGTCATGGGAATATCATATAAAAAACATCACTGATCGCTGCTTTGGAATTTTGATCGGATTAAGCCATGTAAAGCATGCCTTGCCCGCTGAAGTGTTGCCGCGCATTGTCGATTGTCTGGTGCTATCACATGTGAGATACTGTGTATGGCAGTGCCAGTGTGACGTCTCTTAAGAACATCCAACAAATCTTAAATTTTGCCGCACGAGTCATATCAGGACGCAGGAAATACGACCACATCTCTGATGTATTGCGTGAATTAGGTTGGCTAAATGCGTTAGATTTAGTAAAACACTCTGACTTGTGCATGTTGCATAAGGTTATAACTAGAGCGAAACCTTCGTCGTTGGCGTCGCGCATCCAGTTCAACTACGAAATACTGGAGCGTGATACCCGACAATCGAAACATCTAGCCTTGCCTCGACCTAGAAACAGTCTTCTTGTATAGGGCTAGCCATTCATACAATGCGCATATTTAATCTCAGTGTGTTCTGAATGCAGTGTCGCCCATTAGATTTTACACTTGCTCAATAATTGTACGATGTCGGCAAAACAGGGCAAACTGTTTTAGCTCACTTTTTACTGTTTTAGCTCACTCATTTTTATGTTCATGTATGGAAGACCGAAGAATAACCCTGTCGTGTGGAACGGTCTGTTTACGTTAATACATACATACATACATACTCCCTGTTTAAAGAATGTGTCCAATGTGAATGCGTCCAACTGATGTATCTGATTCAATCACATTCCAGGCTCAAGGAATAGTGTTAGTTTTGCCAGTATCACTAACTGGGACTGCTTTGTGTTATGAAAAATACAGCACAGCCGCCCAGCACAGCAGACCAGCGCAGCCGCCCAGCGCAGCCGCCCAGCACAGCCGCCCAGCACAGCCGCCCAGTACAGCAGACCAGCACAGCCGCCCAGCACAGCCGCCCAGCGCAGCCACCCAGCACAGCAGACCAGCACAGCAGACCAGCACGGCAGACCAGCGCAGCCGCCCAGCACAGCCGCCCAGCGCAGCAGACCAGCACAGCCGCCCAGCACAGCCGCCCAGCGCAGCCGCCCAGCGCAGCCGCCCAGCGCAGCCGCCCAGCACAGCCGCCCAGCACAGCCGCCCAGCGCAGCCGCCCAACACAGCCGCCCAGCACAGCAGACCAGCACAGCCACCCAGCGCAGCCGCCCAGCACAGCCACCCAGCACAGCAGACCAGCACAGCCGCCCAGCGCAGCCGCCCAGCGCAGCCGCCCAGCGCAGCCGCCAAGCGCAGCAGACCAGCGCAGCCGCCCAGCGCAGCAGACCAGCACAGCCGCCCAGCACAGCCGCCCAGCGCAGCCGCCCAGCACAGCCGCCCAGCACAGCCGCCCAGCGCAGCCGCCTTGAGGTAACGTCGGACTAAGAGACTGACTGATGCTGGGCCCGGCGGCTGAGGGGCTGAGAGTGCTAACCGTCTGACGCCCAGCGCTGTCTGATCAGCTGATTGCCTGTCGGTGGACGCCGCCCCGCCGCTGAGCGGAGCGCGCCGCGACTGCCGCCGCCGCCGCGGCACGACAGCGACAACCGGCAATTAACCGGCGCCGCGGCCACCGAGCCGACACACACACACACACACAGACACACAGACACACCGACGCAACGCCAATAAAAAGATATGAGCGCTCCGGTAAAAACGGCCGCTCACAAAATTAGCCGACACGGCCGCGATGGGATTTGTGGGTCTCGAGGCGGGCGCTCGTCTTCAGTAGATGACTGGACCTGGACAGGGCAGGTTATTAGACCAATTGACCCGGGAGTGGCTAAGGCACGGAGCTGTATCACACAACGTAAGGCCAGTTCAGGCGGAAACTGATACACGATCGTTTACAGAGAATCTAAGTCGAGCTCGTGTCAGAAACATCGATGCCATCCCATCAGGACACAAAGCTCGTCGACGCGTCGCGTTAGTAGTTTGAGTGACAGCCCATGGAGACAGGTCGGGAGACAACTTTTCAGCGATGTCGTACAGTTGTAAATCGCCGCCCCGATCTATATCGCACAGGCGTCGATAACGTCCGTCACACTGAAGTTTCCATTCACAATCGGGGCAAAGCTCAGACTTCCAGGACAAAGTACAGTCTTTAGCATGACATCATGACAGATCGCCGAACTTTTGATAAAACAAACTGGTTCGATCACCACTTCACCACTTCAGGAAAGTTGATCGGGTTCGCGCTGTCAGCGTTGTTAGCTTGACACTAATAACCGCAGCATGCACGCGATAACAAATGCTCCATTATCGAAAGCACCGTTTACAAGGAAATCTGCTGATTTTTGTAATAGCTGGTTGATTATTTCCTCCATAATCCAATACGAACACGCCAGAAACGATTCATTGGGCCATTTATCAACGCTGTGAAAGAGGCCCGCAACAGAGAAATTCACACACCATGTTTCGGATCACACTGCAAAACTATCCAATGCTCCCTCCAGTTTACACAAAATGCACACATACCTATTGAGTATAGTTTTCGCAACACGAATATACAACAAAAAATCGCCATAGCATTGCGATTTTTGTTTTGGGTCGCCTCCTGGCTCCGCTAACTGTGCCCACCATCCGGCTAACTGCGGTCCGTGATCGCACCATGCCGGGCCGGCATAGAGCGCCCCTGACGCGGCTGACGCGGCCCTGACGCGGCTGGCGCGGCGGCGGAGCCACACGCCGTGCTGACGAGGCACATCACCGCTCCATTCACACATCGGCTCAGATCGATGGCGTCACGTCACGGCCACTCAGTGCGCTCACAGTGCCGGTCAGAGGTGGTCAAAGACGGTCAGAGGCGGTCAGAGGCGGACAGAGGTGGTCAGAGGCGGTTAGAGAGAGGTGGTCAAAGGTGGTCAGAGGCGGTCAGATGCGGACAGAGAGGCGGTCAGAGGTGGTCAGAGGTGGTCAGAGGTGGTCAGAGATGGTCAGAGGTGGTCAGAGATGGGCAGAGGAGGTCAGAGGTGGTCAGAGGCGGACAGAGGCGGACAGAGGCGGACAGAGGTGGTCAGAGATGGTCAGATGCGGACATAGGCGGTCAGAGGCGGGCAGAGGCGGACAGAGGTGGCCAGAGATGGTTAGAGGCGGTCAGAGGTGGTCAGAGGTGGTCAGAGGCGGTCAGAGATGGTCAGAGGCGGTCAGAGGCGGACAGAGGTGGTCAGAGATGGTCAGATGCGGTCAGAGGTGGTCAGAGGCGGTCAGAGGTGGTCAGAGGCGGTCAGAGGCGGTCAGAGGTGGTCAGAGGCGGTCAGAGAGGTGGTCAAAGGTGGTCAGAGGCGGTCAGAGGCGGTCAGAGGCGGTCAGAGGCGGTCAGAGGTGGTCAGAGGCGGTCAGAGAGGTGGTCAAAGGTGGTCAGAGTCGGTCAGAGGTGGACAGAGGTGGTCAGAGGCGGTCAGAGGTGGGCAGAGGCGGTCAGAGAGAGGCGGTCAAAGTGGTCAGAGGCCGTCAGAGGCGGTCAGAGGTGGTCAGAGGCGGTCAGAGGGAGGTGGTCAGAGGTGGTCAGAGTCGGTCAGAGGTGGTCAGAGACGGACATATGTGGTCAGAGGCGGTCATAGGCGGTCAGAAGCGGTCAGAGGTGGCAAGAGGCGGTCAGAGGCGGTCAGAGAGAGGTAGTCAAAGGTGGTCAGAGTCGGTCAGAGGTGGTCAAAGGTGGTCAGAGTCGGTCAGAGGTGATCAGAGGTGGTCAGAGGCAGTCAGAGGTGGTCAGAGGTGGTCAGAGAGAAGCGGTCAGAGGTGGTCAGAGATTGTCAGAGGCGGTCAGAGGCAGTCAGAGGCAGTCAGAGAGAGGTGGTCAGAGGTGGTCAGAGGTGGTCAGAGGCGGACAGAGGTGGTCATAAGTAGTCAGAATGGGCCATAGATGGCTATTTGCACGGCCAAAATCGGCCAAGCACGGCGCGGCGCGGCGCTGCCCGGCGTACCGGTATGACAGTGCGCCTGTGAGGAGGAGAGGCGGTCAGCAGCAGTGGTGGTGATGGCCGGCGGCGCGGCCCTGCCCGGCGTACCGGTATGACAGTGCGCCTGTGAGGAGGAGAGGCGGTCAGCAGCAGTGGTGGTGATGGCCGGCGGCGCGGCGCTGCCCGGCGTACCGGTATGACAGTGCGCCTGTGAGGAGGAGAGGCGGTCAGCAGCAGTGGTGGTGATGGCCGACGACGCGGCGCTGCCCGGCGTACCGGTATGACAGTGCGCCTGTGAGGAGGAGAGGCGGTCAGCAGCAGTGGTGGTGATGGCCGGCGGCGCGGCCCTGCCCGGCGTACCGGTATGACAGTGCGCCTGTGAGGAGGAGAGGCGGTCAGCAGCAGTGGTGGTGATGGCCGGCGGCGCGGCCCTGCCCGGCGTACCGGTATGACAGTGCGCCTGTGAGGAGGAGAGGCGGTCAGCAGCAGTGGTGGTGATGGCCGGCGGCGCGGCCCTGCCCGGCGTACCGGTATGACAGTGCGCCTGTGAGGAGGAGAGGCGGTCAGCAGCAGTGGTGGTGATGGCCGACGACGCTGCTCTGCCCGGCGTACCGGTATGACAGTGCGCCTGTGAGGAGGAGAGGCGGTCAGCAGCAGTGGTGGTGATGGCCGGCGGCGCCCATATGACGCCGCACAGCTAATGTACGCTCTCAGCTGGTCATTTCATTGGGCCATTTGCATCTGCATGACCCGGGCTTTAGCGGGCCGGTAATCTGCATGACCAGGGCTTTACCGGGCCGGTAGTGTGGAGTTCAGGCAGCGCAGACATGGTCCAGCAGTGATTAGAAGCCGATACGGCACGAAGCTGGTGGCCAGTGAGTACATAGAGACACTACGCGAGGTCAGGTCTGATCGTGATGCTGAAACTGTTGGTGGCATTGCCCGATCGCGTCGGGCAATGCATTACCCGAAAACCACTCGCTTGGCGTGCCCGTCAAAAGGGAAAAAGACACATCGCTGAATGCGGCTGTCACTCAGAATGTTAATTGCAACACCTTTAGCCAATAGCGCTGGCACCTTTTCGCCTTGTGTGGCGCCATATCGGGTGCCAAAATCCGGCCCGGTCCCGTCGCGTGAGCGTGCGATCGCTCCATCTATAGCCGTGTGTTGATCGGCGTCCTGGCGGCCGTCACCTGTGACGGGTGACGTGCGGTGAAGCCGGGTTTTTGTGACCGGTGGTGTCGGATAGACGCGTCACAGGACTCGGCGACGTCTCGGCCTATGGCCTCAGAAGTAACGGCAGCTGAGTGAACAAGCAGCTACCAACTAAAACAATGGACCATATACACCTTATGCATCCAACAATTTATGGTATTTTTTTGTTTTGTGTAAAGCGTGCGAGGAAAAAGGTCTGCGAGCGCCGAACTGTCGCAAGAACTTAAGAAATGCTATACTTAACATTTCGATATCGTTTGACTTCAGGTTCATGAATTCAGCCTTTGGGTAATATTTTGGAATGTCTGCCAATATGGTGCTTAGATAAATCAAACCACTAAAAACCACTACCAATGACCCGTCATTGAGCATACTATATCGAAGTCCCCGATTTTTAGTCTGCATGGGTCCCATTGCTTCCCGAACGCGAGCAGACTCCATTCCGCCTTCCCAGCCTGCGTATTGCTGATGCCCATACCTCCCAGTTCAAACCTCCCTACCACACTGTGATCCTCGGCCCGACTCCACTTCGCTCGCTCCGGACTGTGTATTGCTGATTGTGCATACCTCCCAGCCCTTATTGTATTGCTGATTGTTCAATGTCCATACCTCCCAGCCCGGGCCGTATTGCTGATTGTGCATACCTCCCAGCCCTTATTGTATTGCTGATTGTTCAATGTCCATACCTCCCAGCCCGGGCCGTATTGCTGATTGTGCATACCTCCCAACCCGGGCTGCATTGTTGATTGTTCATACCTCTCAACCCGGGCTGCATTGTTGATTGTTCATACCTCCCAACCCGGGCTGTATTGTTGATTGTTCATACCTCCCAACCAGTGTTGGATTGTGCATTTCATGACCTGGTCCCGGAGAGTAAAAATACATAGGTGGAGAATAAAATTGTATTGTCAGGCAAGTTAAGATTTGCATTTTTGTTTTAATTATTTTACTTGGAAAGTAAAAAATCCTGATTTGTAATAGATATTAAATCCTTGTGAAGAAAATTGAATTATATTTTAACTACAATGTCGGAAAGATCAGGCGAAAAGAGATACAATTTCCTGAACAAATATGAAGAGAGCAAAATTATTTGGACCCGAAAAGTCCAGAAAATGGCCCAAATTCCAAGGCTGCTCCCAACCCTATTGTTGATTGTTCATACCTCCCAGC
Source organism: Chirona hameri (assembly GCA_036785665.1). Taxonomy (NCBI): domain Eukaryota; kingdom Metazoa; phylum Arthropoda; class Thecostraca; order Balanomorpha; family Balanidae; genus Chirona; species Chirona hameri. The sequence continues at coordinate 3,971 of JAXIVJ010013448.1, read as the reverse complement.
CGGGGCTGTATTGCCGATTGTTCATACCTCCCAACCCGGGCTGTATTGTTGATTGTTCCTACCTCCCAGCCCGGGCTGTATTGCCGATTGTTCATACCTCCCAACCCGGGCTGTATTGTTGATTGTTCATACCTCCCAGCCCGGGCTGTATTGTTGATTGTTCATACCTCCCAGCCCGGGCTGTATTGCCGATTGTTCATACCTCCCAACCCGGGCTGTATTGTTGATTGTTCATACCTCCCAGCCCTTATTATATTGCTGATTGTTCATACCTCCCAGCCGGGGCTGTATTGTTGATTGTTCATACCTCCCAGCCCTTATTATATTGCTGATTGTTCATACCTCCCAGCCCTTATTATATTGCTGATTGTTCATACCTCCCAGCCGGGGCTGTATTGTTGATTATTCATACCTCCCAGCCCTTATTGTATCGCTGATGATTCATACCTCCCAGCCCGGGCTGTATTGCGGATTGTCCATACCTCCCAGCCCTCGCTGTATTGTTGATTGTTCATACCTCCCAACCCGGGCTGTATTGCTGATTATTCATACCTCCCAGCCCTGGCTGTATTGTTGATTGTTCATACCTCCCAGCCCTGGCTGTATTGCTGATTGTTCATACCTCCCAGCCCGGGGCCCTGGCTGTATTGCCGATTGTTCATACCTCCCAGCCCTGGCTGTATTGCAGATTGTTCATACCTCCCAGCCCGGGCTGTATTGTTGATTGTTCATACCTCCCAGCCCGGGCTGTATTGTTGATTGTTCATACCTCCCAGCCCGGGCTGTATTGTTGATTGTTCATACCTCCCAGCCCGGGCTGTATTGTTGATTGTTCATACCTCCCAGCCCGGGCTGTATTGCAGATTGTTCATACCTCCCAGCCCGGGCTGTATTGCTGATTGTTCATACCTCCCAGCCCGGGCTGTATTGCTGATTGGTCATACCTCCCAGCCGTGGCTGTATTGCTGATTGTTCATACCTCCCAGCCGGGGCTGTATTGCTGATTGTTCATACCCCCAGCCGTGGCTGTATTGCTGATTGTTCATACCTCCCAGCCGGGGCTGTATTGCTGATTGTTCATACCTCCCGGTCCGCCGGCCGATAAATGGGACCATTACTCGTGTGTTGGTGTGGGTGCCGGCGGCGGTCGGCGCGATGGCCCGATCCCGGTCCATCGGCCGCCTGCCGGTGCCGCCGGTAAGTTACCGCCCGGCCAGTCATAACCGGCAAGATGTATGAATATTGATCCCAGCCAGCCGGCCCACCCACTCCGATCGGTGCGTGGGGCGTGGGGCGGGGTGCGGCGGCTGTGAGGTACGACCGGTCATGAGGTACAGTGAGATGAAGTGTGCCAGGATGAGGTGCTTGGGAGTTTGATGTACGCTCGGGTGTGAGGTGCGCTCGGGTGTGAGGTACGCTCGGGTTTGGGGTACACCCGGGGGTGGGGTACACCCGGGTGTGGGGTACACCCGGGGGTGGGGTACACCCGGGTGTGGGGTACACCCGGGGGTGGGGTACACCCGGGGGTGGGTTACACCCGGGGTTGGGGTACGCGGAGGTGAAGTGCATGGTATGTGTTGCAGTGGCATGCAGCGTGTCGGGATGAAGTATTGATCGGTGCGGGTCTGCGGGTGAAGTGCAGCAGGGTATTAGGTGCGGTGAGATAATGTATGGCACGATGAACAGGCGAGTGGTGGGAGGTCCGGGGGTTGAAGTGCTGTGGTGCGCTAAGACTGAATACTGGAGTGGGTTCAGCATGACAGGGCTGCCTTACGCTGGGGGAAGTGAACATTTTGACTGCGACGCGACATGGCGGAGTCGATAGGAAGTCGTGGTATCTTCTCCCTCACTTTAATCGCTGTAAAGCGGTCTGCTTCTAGATCGGACCATCTGGTAACAAGTGATTCGTCATAGTCGTGCGGGATGCCTCGTCAGTCGTCAGTCGTCAGTCGTCAGTGTCTTCAGCCAGCGGCTTCTGTTGGGCAATGAACACGTCGGTTGCCAAGACACCAGAGGCGACACCACTTGAGACCGCAGTATTCTCTGGGCCATTTGCAGCACGTGCGGCCAATGTGCGCCGTTCTGGCGGCGGCCGCGCCGGGTCTGTCTCGGCGCGTTATTTGCGCCGCAGTCTGTCGGCGGCACGGCGCGTGGTGCTGCTGAAATATCGCCTCCTCCCCCGGCGGCCAATAAAACCAGCCGGCGGCATTAGCCGCGCTGCTGGCCGGCCGAGAGCAATACAATTGGCCGGCCACGATCGGCCGGCGGCGGGGGCGGGGGCGGCGGGGGCGGCGGGGCGGCAGGATACACGACAAACAACCAGCAGAATTAATAGCGTCTTCTGTTTTACTCTCTGCTTCTGAAATTACTCTGGACGTTGACTGAAGCCTTTGTATTCACCTCTTGTCACCCCTATACACAGCACGCATCGTGTACTCGTCGAAAAGAGCATCAGGCAGCGATTTAATTACTCCGAAAATAGACCTCCACTGGCCGACCCGGCCCCATCTGATCCCGTCTGACCCCGTCTGACCTCGGTTCGGTCTCCTTTGCCCCCGTCTGACCCCGGTCTGACCCCCATCTGACCCAGAATCTGACCCAGCTGACCCCTCTCCTGCTGACACCCGAGTGACGCGTGCCGCCGCCGCCAACACGGCGCACCTGTACGCCGCACGGGTGGTCACTGCTCCGGCGCACCGGCGACAATCCCGGTGCGTTTTTACGCCTCCGCCGCGCCACCGCGCGCGACGCGCCGCAGCTGGCCGCGGCGTTTTTTGGCGCACGACGCGCCGGACCCGCCGCACGCGCCGCTTCCGTCTTACCGCCAGTCGGCTCCACCCGGCGACGACTGCCCGTATCACGTTGCCTTTGTGTGCGACGCTGTGGCGCTGCTGGAGCGTATGTAACGCGCGCTCGCCGTCCACAGCGGCCGTCCGCAGCGGCCGTCCGACGGCGGAGCCCCTGTTTGCACGGCTTCTTTCAATCTGCACACTCGCCGGCCCGGCGGTCAACAGGTGGTCGGCCGAGCAGAACGACGCCTAATTACCTGTCAATGGGGTGCAGCGGCGGCGGCGGCGGCGGCAGCGGCAGCGGCGGCGGTGAAGGCCAGGTCGTCACCAGCACGCTTCAAAGCTATGCAGCCGACACGCAGCAGCCATTGCAGGCTGACCCGGACTATCTCTCCCTCCCCTCCCTCACCCAGGCTGGCGTCAGCTGACCGGCACGAGAACCGAGGGGGGGGGGGGCGCAGGCACGTGCCAGATAATGACTGTGGTACCGCCCGGCCAGCCCCGTTGGCTGCCGGCCGGCCGCACTCGAGACTCGTGACGCTTCGAGGGCCACTTCCCCGCCGCTCTGAATGCCAAGGGGCTAACAAAGCGGACACGGGCGCCGCCCACTTTGAGAGGCATTCTGCCAGCTCGGCTGTTTGTGAGCTGGTGCTGACGGGCTGCGCGGCCTGTTAACGGATGCCAGGTGTGGCGCGCCGTCCGTTCCTGAGCACTGTGTAGGCGGTTGTTCGAGAGAGAGCCGACAGAAGACACGTACAGGACAGGCGGCCACTCGAGCTGAAGCGGCGCCCGGGAGCAGAATACTGAGAGCCTGCAGCTGCGTAGGATCCGGGGTCATTCCCCGTGTGTTGGCGCCTCACCGCTGGCCTCCTGACATTCGAATTCCGAAGCTACCCAAGTGGGTAGCTTCCCAACTGGACGGTGTCCCATCCACGGCCCAGCGCATTCGGTTCCTCAACAGCCAACAGTCACTCAAAGTTCACTCAATATACACTCGACACTCACTCAGCTCTCGGTGGACTGAACAGTGAACAGTGAACAGAACATTCCTCCACCACGTGGCCTCTCAGTAGCCTGGTGTCTACCCTCGTCGCCTCAGAAAGGCGAGCAGACATCCGCCTGGGGCACCCATCGCAGACCGCCGCAGCACGTTCCGCCGTATCGGCGTTAATTCGGCCACCC
>JAXIVJ010013447.1:0-37170 GCA_036785665.1 Chirona hameri | reverse complement strand
CTTCCCTCATCTTGCCTCTGTCTCCGTCCGCCGTTCCTGTCGAGCCCGCCACCACGTGTTTCAGCTGGAAGTACCTCGGACCAGAGCCCTATCTCTGACCACCGCCCCTGGTCTGTCCCAGCAGGCAGTACCTCGGACCAGAGCCCTATCTCTGACCACCGCCCCTGGTCTGTCCCAGCAGGCAGTACCTCGGACCAGAGCTCTATCTCTGACCACCGCCCCTGGTCTGTCCCAGCAGGCACCAGCGGTGACGGAGAGGTGGCCGGCCGTCGCCCCCTCCCCCCTCACGGCGTCTCCCACGAGACGGTGGCCGGCATCGGCGTGGCCGCCTTCCTGCTTGGGGTGCTACTCATGGGCGGCGTGTGGCTGATTCACACCAAGATCGGTAGGTGGCAGCACTGCTGCTCCGGACCGCAGAGGGCAGGGAGGAGAGGGTTGTCACCGCGCTTGTGTCACTAACGTGACGCGAGTCGCGACAGGAGGACGGATGTGTGCTGATGTTTGTGTCGGCGCTTCGTTGAGCGTCTGTGCGCCAGGTGTGTGGGTTGGTTGTGTTTAAAGCCTCCTGTCCGGTTGGACGTTCTTCGTGAAGGTCATACAGATAATTCCTGTGATGGTATTAGCGGCCACGAGAGTTCAAGATAGAGCTGTACTTTTTACACACTAATCGTATTATTAACCAGTAAAACGCCTTTTTGGGCGATGACCGAGCGGGCGCGCACTGGTAAAGCTAAAACAGGTTTGAAATATGAAACGGTACGGGAGCACACGTGGTAGTAACACGTAGTCCTTTTAGTCCTTTTAGTCCTCCATAAAAAAAAAATCAGGCCTTCATGCATGGCAACATAAAAATTGAGTTTGATTAAATTGTACATGATCTCCTTTCTCGAATCCGCCAACAGGGAGTACGTCCCGAGCGCTGCATGCTTCAGCGTATACAAAACGAATGCTTAGATAAATCAAGCCATTTTTGATCAAGAATGATTTGGGTTCATTTCGACGTCTGCGGGTGCCACGCGCTGTGATACCACCCCTATCAGAACGCACCATCACACAATCAAAATTGATCTGATGGACCTATCCAATGGTGAAAACCCGATCTCAATCGGAGCAGTGGTTGCTGCAAAGGTATTAGCTTCCGAAAAGCGGCTGTATGGCCGGGTCTGGCCGGGTCTGGCCGGGACAAATGTCAATGTGTCTAGTAAGTTGAGAAACCTGACGGGCGCTTCACACCCGCTCGGTAACCACCCAGACGTCCATTAAGCACCGCAATCTGTCGTATCGTCCACTGCAATTTACTCACGTGACTCTCACTGATGTCGCTGACTCAGCCTTCGTTCCCAAGAAAGATGACTGGAATTCGAAGAACACTAAGCCTAAGGTGAACATTTTTAGCACATAAATGTCCTTCAACCTTCTAAAAGATAATGTCAGAATGAATGATTAATTTCTGACTGGGTTCTTTGTCTCATGGCGGCTCATCTTTGAGGTTGCAGTGTCCATCGTTCGAGACGTGCTGGTGAAATCCGCCCAGTTGGTTGTCAAGGATGTGAAGAAGCTGAGTCATTTTACCGCGGGCGGTATACAACTTCATTTATTGCGAGTATGAAAGCACCCGTATTGGGCCTCAGTCGGTTGTTACGAGCGAGCGCTGCTCGCTCGCTCGTCCTTCCGTGGTATATAGGAAAACTCTGAATATGAGCGGCCCGACGTGGCCCGACCCGACCTGACCCGACCCGACCCGACCCGGCCCGGCCCGGCCCGGCCCGGCCCGGCCCGGCCCGACCCGACCCGGCCCGGCCCGACCCGACCCGACCCGACCCGACCCGACCCGACCCGACCCGACCCGACCCGACCCGACCCGACCCGACCCGACCCGGCCCGACCCGACCCGACCCGGCCCATCGCGACGCTTTTGAGAAGCTCATATATCTGCAACCGCACGCCCGATTGGCAAGCGGGCTTCTTTGCTGAGCAGCCCCATCCAACCTACCCTGTTTGAAACCGGTGCCGACTCATGTGGGTGACTACCACTGCGCGTGGCGCGTGCCGCGTGAGGGGTGGTGAAAAGTGTTTTGTCGCAAAAACTCCGCAACGGCTGGGCAGATTGTTGCACATTTGGTGTGTGGTTAGGGACCCCTCAGCCGCCACTTTTCCACAACTCGGGGGTGGGGTGACTCTACACGTGCGCACGTGCACACCCCTATTCTATATCTCAGGAACGGCTGAGCCGATTGTGTTCAAATTTGGTGTGTGGTTAGAGACCTCTCAGTCGCTACTTTCCCACAAGTCAAGGGTGGGGTGCCTCTGCACGTGCGCACCTTCGTTTTGTATCTCAGAAACCACTTGCCCGATCGAGTTGAAATTCACCATACATTTCCTTCACGCTCGTTCGTTCATCGCCAACTATGGCGCCTTACTGGTTACACATATATGTGAATCATCTCGCCTCACCGCCGGCTGGGTTTGACCTCATCTCGCCACCTGCACCGCAATGATTTCGTGTTAATCGGCGCTGTTGTACTGCCGGCGAGTCCCTTATCCCCGGCTGTCGTCCTGCTGACCTGCACTGATTCCTGTCCCGCGTGGCCCAGGCCCCTCCCTTACCCCCGCTGTCGCCCTGCTGACCTGCAATGATTCGTGTCCCGCGTGGCCCAGGCCCCTCCCGTCGCCCCCCCCCTGTCACCCTACTGACCTGTACTGATCCCTGTCCCGCGTGGCCCAGGTTCCTCCCTTCGCCCCGGCTGTCACCCTGCTGACCTGCACTGATGCCTGTCCCGCGTGGCCCAGGCCCCTCCCTAACCCCCCGCTGTCGCCCTGCTGACCTGCACTGATTCCTGCCCCGCGTGGCCCAGGCCCCTCCCTTATCCCCGGCTGTCGCCCTGCTGACCTGCACTGATTCCTGTCCCACGTGGCCCAGGCCCCTCCCTTATCCCCGGCTGTCGCCCTGCTGACCTGCACCGATCCCTGTCCCGCGTGGCCCAGGCCCCTCCCTTATCCCCGGCTGTCGCCCTGCTGACCTGCACCGATCCCTGTCCCGCGTGGCCCAGGCCCCTCCCTATCCCCGGCTGTCGCCCTGCTGACCTGCACTGATTCCTGCCCCGCGTGGCCCAGGCCCCTCCCGTCGCCCCCCCCCCCCCCCTGTCACCCTGCTGACCTGTACTGATTCCTGTCCCGCGTGGCCCAGGTCCCTCCCGTCGCCCCCCCCCCCCTGTCACCCTGCTGACCTGTATTGATTCCTGTCCCGCGTGGCCCAGGTCCCTCCCGTCGCCCCCCCCCCCCTGTCGCCCTGCTGGCCTATGCTGACCCCTGTGTGGCATCTCAGGCCCGTCGCGTCTCCCAGCTCTTGCGCTGTAGACCTGCACTTCTGACCCTGCCTCTGCCCCGTGCTCCAGGTCCGTCGAAGCGACACCACTTCCAGGCGGTGCCGCAGAACCCCGGCCTGGAGACGGCCGGCGGCGGCCAGTCGGCCAACTCGACGCCCAACTCGCAGACGCCCATCATTCTGGCGGGCCGGGCCGCGCCGGCAGCCGTCGGCGTCTAGCCGCGCGCGCCGGCCACCACCCAAGACATCCACAGTACAAATGGTGTTACCTCAGCAAGTTTGGTTTGTTCCTATCTGTTCTCTGCCATTCACAGTCATTATGATATCCCTCCATCCGGGGGCGCCGGCAGACGCCCCGGCTGGGCGGCCAGGACGGGCCGGCACGCTCGGGGAGAGCGACGCTAGCGCCGCCCCGCGGCCGGACGCAGTACTTACTACCTGTCGTTGTGTGAGCTTGACCACGTGACCTGAGGGTGGGACCCGACGCGCGGGGGTTGGTAGGGGGGCGGGGGTTGAAGTGCCGCGTTGGGCATCACTGGCAGTCACGTGGTGCGGCTGACTGGAGGGGGGGGGGGGGGGGGGGTTAGTGTGTGCCAGAAGTTGTGCGTCCCTCGCCGCAGCACTGGAGCGCGTCTGGTGTGTGCTGAGCTTCCGTGCTGCGTTGGCTGGCGTGCCAGGCACGATGGCAGGCACGAGCCGGTGCGCGGGAGGCGTAGTCGCAGCGCGCGCGCGCGCGTGTTTGTATACGTATAACGTGTGCGCGCCTTGGTGTGTGAGCCGCTGTCGGGCGGTGGGCGCGCCTTGGTGTGTGAGCCGCTGTCGGGCAGTGGGCGCGCCTTGGTGTGTGAGCCGCTGTCGGGCAGTGTGCGCGCCTTGGTGTGTGAGCCGCTGTCGGGCAGTGGGCGCGCCTTGGTGTGTGAGCCGCTGTCGGGCAGTGTGCGCGCCTTGGTGTGTGAGCCGCTGTCGGGCAGTGTGCGCGCCTTGGTGTGTGAGCCGCTGTCGGGCAGTGGGCGCGCCTTGGTGTGTGAGCCGCTGTCGGGCAGTGGGCGCGCCTTGGTGTGTGAGCCGCTGTCGGGCAGTGGGCGCGCCTTGGTGTGTGAGCCGCTGTCGGGCAGTGTGCGCGCCTTGGTGTGTGAGCCGCTGTCGGGCAGTGGGCGCGCCTTGGTGTGTGAGCCGCTGTCGGGCAGTGGGCGCGCCTTGGTGTGTGAGCCGCTGTCGGGCAGTGGGCGCGCCTTGGTGTGTGCGCCGCTGTCGGGCAATGAGTCGGTGAGCCAGAGTACCTGCAGCAGTCGTGTGGGCTGCGTTTTAACCACCGTCGTCTGCACCGCCGCCACTGGGGGACAGAGAGAGGGAGAGAGACTGGCCCCTTGACCACACGGGTACCGCGGGCCGGACGGGCCGGGCGCCGTTTTGGACGCTTCCTTCTACAGTGGACGGCTTTTACACGGCGGTAGCGGGCGTCACTCGGCCGGCAGGGGCGTGATTTAGTTGTTTGGGACGTCCGCTGGTCATCTTCAGTGCGCGGTTTTAGATACGGACGACGGGTGGGACCTGTGATGCCATTAATCGCATACGTAACTGGTGACCATATATGCGGAATTCGCAGTCTAACGGGAGCCTCCGCGGTCTAGGAGAGCCTCCTCTAGCGGAGCCTCCGCGGTCTAGGAGTCTCCCCTGTCGGAGCCTCCTTGGTCTAGGAGAGCCTCCCCTAGCGGAGCCTCCGCGGTCTAGGAGAGCCTCCCTGGCGGAGCCTCCGCGGTCTAGGAGAGCCTCCCCTAGCGGAGCCTCCGCGGTCTAGGAGAGCCTCCCTGGCGGAGCCTCCGCGGTCTAGGAGAGCCTCCTCTAGCGGAGCCTCCGCGGTCTAGGAGAGCCTCTCCTAGCGGAGCCTCCGCGATCTAGGAGAGCCTTCTCTAGCGGAGCCTCCGCGATCTAGGAGAGCCTCCCCTGTCGGAGCCTCCTTGGTCTAGGAGAGCCTCCCCTAGCGGAGCCTCCGCGGTCTAGGAGATCCTCCCCTAGCGGAGCCTCCGCGGTCCAGGAGAGCCTCCCCTGGTGGAGCCTCCGCGGTCTAGGAGAGCCTCCGCTAGCGGAGCCTCCGCGGTCTAGGAGAGCCTCCTCTAGCGAAGCCTCCGCGCACTGGGAAGGGCAGGGACAAGACGGCCGAGTAGCTCCTCCCTCCGAGATATAGAATGCACATATCACGGCTATGTTCGGTGGAAGCCTGAAGAGAGACCCTGGTCCTGCCTGCGGCTATGTTCAGTGGAAGCCTGAAGAGAGACCCTGGTCCTACCTGCGGCTATGTTCGGTGGAAGCCTGAAGAGAGACCCTGGTCCTGCCTGCGGCTATGTTCAGTGGAAGCCTGAAGAGAGACCCTGGTCCTACCTGCGGCTATATTCGGTGGAAGTCTGAAGAGAGACCCTGGTCCTACCTGCGGCTATTGCTCGAACGCTACGTGAACGGTGCTTCCACACTGTCCTACCGCCTGCTCCTCGGGTCATGTTTATCCCTTGCTCCAGCCGCTGCGCTGCGGTTTGGTATCGACTTTTGCTCACGTCTTCTTGCATGTTATAGTCTGCATAGTAGGAGTTCCCTATACCTCTGGCCGGGTGGCATCAGTCATTATTCAGTGTTTGCGTTTGATTCGCTCCTGCTAGCGGAGAGGACGGTTACTGCAGATAATGAGGCGCACGACTGTCTTGTTTCTGCTATTATGTCTCCGCCAAATACGTACTCTGACCAGAACATCTATGTGTGGGCACAGGACTGCAGATGTGTAAACGCAATTATCGTAACCTCCGATTCTTTTGCAGCGCTCTTGTTATTGTTTTTTTATCGCTTGTTAAAGCATGCATCACTGTTTAACGTGATGGAAGTTATACCTCCATAATATTTGTAAAAGGCATGCGTTCGTTACCAGTGTCGAACGTTGGTAAACATTGTCAGTCGGATATTTAGAAAGTGCAGGGCGTAGCTAAGTTTTGCTTACCAGTCAAATGAGTGTCCAAAAATGATTATCGATTGAGATTTCCTCGTTACAAGTTGCATTGTTGTTAGATGTGACGGCAATGAATGCTCCATATATCGTCAGAGGGAGGCCTGTTTCGAGGAGAGATAAAACAAAACGTTGAAGTTCAGACGTGAGTATACCTAGCTGTTTGCTTCCTCGAGACCAATCTTTCTTCCTGATAAACAGTGCGGGAGAGACAACTGCTCCACATCAATCAGTACAGTTATTGTGAGCTGGACTTCGCAGCCTTTTGTACGAGGTCAGTTGAGATCTTACTTTATATACGTATGTCCACTAAGGACAGACAGTCGGGTGTGACGTCAGTCTACTCCGTGGGCTGGCAACTCTATGTTGCTCCAGCCGCCGTGTCAGTCTGCCTCAGCTCTGTACCAGCTGGCCGCTCCCCAGCTCTGTACCCTGCGCCATGACCTGGTGTGTCTGTCGAGTGTCAAGTCAGTTCCTAGGCGGCGGGCCAGCCAGCCCGGCTCCGCCGCGCCACTCCCCCGCATCTCCCCGGCCAGCCGAGTAGCCGCGTGTGGCCCTGAACCGCTGTGACCCGGTGTGCGCGCGCCTGAGAGATTCACCTGGGGTGCGGCACCACAGCGCGGGCCACGCTCCTCTCAGTTCCAGTACGCCGGCAGCGGCCGCACTGCGGTAGAGTTACACGGGCGGGACGGGTGGTATACCTCATCGTGTGAACCTTGACTCCGTATCTAGGTTATGCCCGGGTGTTTTATTGTTGAACTGGCGCCCGGGTCGGCCCGCCCGCGCGGTGTTGTGCCCTGTGAGCGGTGTGCGGGCGACTGCTGGCCGCCGTGTTTTGTGCGGACCACAGACAGAGAGACGGGCGGCCCCGACAGAGCAGGTACAAACCGGTCCCGAGACGCGCGCCGCTCCACCTTACCTCCGGGCGCCCCAGCCGCTGCAGGGTCCCCTGGTGCAGCCCGGCCCCGGTCCGTCACAGCCGGGGCCACAGCGTGGACAGAGGGGCGACCAAATCGACCGAAAATCTATCCAGAATTGTGGAAAGGCCCACATCCGTGTCGTGTAAGAGTGTAGCAATCTGGCACAGTGGTAAGATACTTGTTTTCTGTGCCAGGTGCCGGGGTTCAAATCCCTCGGCGATCCTGTGAAAATGTCGGCCCGGCCCCCAATACCCCTCGGAACAGGATGAGAGTACCAATTCACGCCTTGGTCACGAGAAGGTACGGTGCTTGATCCATAAACCCAAACAAAACACGTTTATAAGAGCACACAGAAGGCATTTTGTTGCCGAATGTATGTCTCACTGAAGGTCGGGGCGGTTTCGACCGATAAATCGTATTCTGTGTGCTGTTGTTCCTGGCACGAAGCCCAATGCTTCCACAATTGTGTGCGGTTTTGGTCGGTTTCGTTTCCCCTCTGTGCGCGGCGCCAACAGACAGATGTTCCTAGCCGTGTTTAGTGCAGTGGAGGCGCGCGCCTGTGTCAGACGGACGTGGTCGGTCTGCGAGTGTGTTAACGCGGCGCGCTGCCGACTGTCGCGTGTAAGTGTACATCGCAGAGACACACAAATACATCGTATTATCTCATACACAGCGCTGTGTTTCGGGACCGACTGCGTGTTGCGAGGGCGGGAGACGGAGACGGCTCGCGGATAACTACACAGGAGATCCGACGCCGTGACAGGCGACCCCGAGTCCAACACACTTACATACACGCCACTGGCAACATCAGACTCAATATATTGCGATGGATGACAAATGTACAGAGATAGCAACTAGCGGCCAGTCGCGCTGGACGCGCTTCAAACCACAAATCGGTCCGTGCAAAAAAAAAACTCCAACGAAAGTGAGCGTCGCTGCAGCCTTGGCTATGGACTAGATGAGTAAAAGCCACGATTAGACTGCTGACACGCGGCCAGACTCTGTTCGGCGACAGAACGATGGCGAGTCGCGCGCAGAGGTGCGCTTGGCTCTTCCACACAGGCCGTCCACCTACCCCGTCAGTCACGAGAGACACCCAGCGCGCCATGCCATCCGGACTCCCTCGCCGCGCCCCGCCCCGCCACACAGTCACACTAGCGCTATACACACGTCACGGCGCTCCTCCTCATCGCGTCTAGGGCGGGGCCACGCCACCATACACCAACGGTAAACGATTGTCAACGACATAGCCCCTCCATACCAACTGTTGCCAGCGACGCGGTACGTCCGGCGCCGCGGCCTCTCGCCACCCGGCAGCGGAGGGCCGCCCAGCTCGCCGGGACGATCGTCATAGTACAGTGCGGGCCGGAGAGGCCGCCGGCGGCGCTAGCTCCGCCGCCGCCCGGCCTCCCGCTCCCCGTCACGTCACGTCACGTCACGACAGGCGGCCGCACCACGGTCCACACGGCACACGTTACCTCGTCACACCGCCCGCGGCCCCGTCACGTCACGGCAGGCGGCCGCACGGCACACGTCACCTCGGAGCGCGGCTCGCTCCTCGTCACACCGCCCGCGGCCCCGTCACGTCACGTCACGGCAGGCGGCCGCACCACGGTCCACACGGCACACGTCTGGCTGCCGGCGGTATCACAACTCTCCGTTGCCGCTGTCGTCGCCGTTGTCCAGCTCATCTGGGGCAGACGGAAAGGGGCAGGCGTCAGGGGAGGGTTAGGAAACCAGACACACATGCCCTTATCAAACACAAATTAGTATGATGTCTCGACAACTTGCGAGTGCTCGTCTCTACTTCTACCTCATTTCTACCAAAATCATCGCGGCGCTCTAAAGGAAGGCGATGGTGCAAATACACACTCTAGCTAACAAGGCCAGTGTTTAATGAGTCCTTAACATAAATTTTCCAATTGCCATTTATTGCAATCTGCAACATACAAGAGATAGCATAGAACCAGCGTCAAACAGTGGCTGACACAATATCAACCATAACCATTCTATAGGGTAGGCGTAACTACCTCAGGAATTTAGGCGGTGGCCACCACACAGAGGTCCAGGTTTACTTACTCATAGTAAATGATCAGCTATTTTGAGATAATGTCAACCAGCGTACACAACACTACAAATGGAATTAAATTAAACCAGAAACGGACACGACCAGAGTAACAAATAACTTGGCTATACGACAGGGGACTTGGAAAATGTTTCTTAAAATTGCCAGTGCACAACTTGACTGTCTTTAGTTCGTGAGGCGCTATAGCGGTCTTCCCATACAAGCAAACAAACATCAGCCGACACAGTCCAGAAGCTAGGCGAGACATGCGCCACAAAACCACCAACCTAAGTTGGACAGGTTTGATTATCACTCCGGGTTTCAGGTTATCACCTCCACCTACATTCACAAACAGCTCCGACTTGAAGGATGCTGGGAACACTTTATGACATAACCTCGACAGTGGGACGAAGGATTGGCAGCGGGCACAGCAGGTCAGAGTCTCTTCCACGTCAATGGTGGGCGCTTCCCACCGTAGACGCCACGCAGCGAGAAGTATACAAAACGTCATTACGGACACCCCTTGTGAAGCGGAAAAATCAGGAATAATCCCTGTTTAACTACTCTCTGAAAGGGAGTAGTTCACCTTTAACATGGGGTTTTGAACTGAGATAGCAGATTTGTAGAGCAGATCGAAAAACGCGTTGTGGTGAAATAATTACCTCGCTACGCTAAGTAATTTCGACACAGGACTAGTGTCGTGGTAGTAGATCGGGGCACGAAACAGCTTCTTCTAAAAGGGGCCTTTTTAGAAGACGCTGTTCGGCTGTTTCGTGCCCCGATCGGGGCACGAAACTTGAAACTCTTCGACGGATATCCATCTATCGTCCAAACAAATGTCATATTCGTTTTTTTTCAGCTCGAAATACCCCGTATAGCCAAATTTCAAGACAACTTTCAAGGTGACATATTCCATTTAATATGTCAGACATATAATACATTGCCGTATTGTATTCTGTGAGTAGTAAAGACGAATTATTAAGCACTAGACCGATTAAAAAAGAAACTAGCTCGTCACCCACCTCTGTGGACGCCTCTACAGGCTTGTTACAAGTTTCAGACTTGTTAATCGTGATGAGATAATTCGCCCGTTAATTTACTTCCATTAATCTTTCTCCCTAATCCGATTAATCCGATTAATCTTCTCCCACTCACCGGGCCATCTTCTCCCACTCACCGGGCCATCTTCAGGGCGTGACCAATCGTCCGCCCGAGCCACTCGTCAGGCGACTGACTATTTAAATAGGCCGCAGACAGACCCAGTCACTCCATGCCGCCCGCCCGACACATGGCAGTCACTCGTCAGGTAGACGACTGAGGCCGGCGCAGACATCGTCATCAGCCTACATCACCACCGACTCACCGTCCTCACAGGACTCACCGCCAAGGACTCATTGCCAAGGACTCACCGTCCTCACAGGAGTCATCACACTGACTCACTGTCGTCACAGGAGTCATCGCACTGACTCACCGTCCTCACAGGACTCACCGCCAAGGACTCACTGCCAAGGACTCACCGTCCTCACAGGAGTCATCGCACTGACTCACCGTCCTCACAGGAGTCATCGCACTGACTCACCGTCCTCACAGGAGTCATCACACTGACTCACCGTCGTCACAGGAGTCATCGCACTGACTCACCGTCCTCACAGGACTCACCGCCAAGGACTCACCGCCAAGGACTCACCGCCAATGACTCACTGTCAAGGACTCACCGTCCTCACAGGAGTCATTGCACTGACTCACCGTCCTCACAGGAGTCATCACACTGACTCGCCGTCCTCACAGGAGTCATCGCACTGACTCACCGTCGTCACCGGAGTCATCGCACTGACTCACCGTCGTCCCCAGTCATGGCCACCGATTCACCGTCATCACGGGAGTCATTCGATTCACCGTCGTCACGGGAGTCATTCGATTCACCGTCGTCACGGGAGTCATTCGATTCACTGTCGTCACGGGAGTCATTCGATTCACCGTCGTCACGGGAGTCATTCGATTCACCGTCGTCACGGGAGTCATTCGACTCACCGTCATTCGACTCACCGTCATTCGACTCACCGTCGTCACGGGAGTCATTCGACTCACCGTCCTCACAGGAGTCATGACTCGACTCACCCTCATCACAGGAGTCATCATCGTCGTCGTCGTCCAGGTAGTCATCGTCGTAGAAGTCTGTGATGTCGACCGGGTCGGGCGGCGGCCGCGCCTTGGGCTTGATGCAGTACTCCTCCAGGGTGAGCGGCACCACCACGTTGTCCCGCTCGGCCTCTTTCCGAGACGCAGATATCTGTTTTCTGGTGAGCACACGGTCGACGTCCGGTGGTCAACAGCGGCGGTACACGCACCGCACAATTGGTCACGTTCGTGTCACAAGCACAGATCTGTTCCCTGGTGCAAGCACACAATAGCCAGTTCATGGTTAAATGACGACGAAAAGTGGCGTACAGGACATATTGGTCCCGTGCATAGGGCAAACAGTTCAAGGAGCAGGAAAACGTATCAGGACTTTAATGGTTCATACTACCAAATTTGTCGCGAATGACAAGAGAGGCATGGTAGGCATATATTGCAATATCCACACTGCCTTATATGTCCCGACTGTGACGGCACTAGCAGACAGACGTTTTTGGACATGCTAGCAAGCGCGCTGCACGGGAGTGAGCACAACCTGTCCTACTCTGCACCAGTGGCTGAAACCGTACCCCAGCGACCGGCGGCACTCTGCTAAAAATACGGTAACCGAGCGGCCTATACGCGCCGCAGATGATAACAGTGTCAGGGAAGCAGCACACTGCAGCAGCGGCACGGCTGGGAGTGTGTAACACTAGACAGCTGTCAGAGACCCCGGCCCAGTCAGATGTCAGAGACCCCGGCCCAGTCAGATGCATCTGCGGCTCGCCGGAGAGTGTAACACTAGACAGCTGTCAGAGACCCCGGCCCAGTCAGCTGTCAGAGACCCCGGCCCAGTCAGATGCATCTGCGGCTCGCCGGGGAGTGTAACACTAGACAGCTGTTAGAGACCCCGGCCCAGTCAGATGTCAGAGACCCCGGCCCAGTCAGATGCATCTGCGCCTCGCCGGGGAGTGTAACACTAGACAGCTGTCAGAGACCCCGGCCCAGTCAGATGTCAGAGACCCCGGCCCAGTCAGATGCATCTGCGCCTCGCCGGGGAGTGTAACACTAGACAGCTGTCAGATACCCCGGCCCAGTCAGATGCATCTGCGCCTCGCCGGGGAGTGTAACACTAGACAGCTGTCAGAGACCCCGGCCCAGTCAGATTTCAGAGACCCCGGCCCAGTCAGATGTCAGAGACCCCGGCCCAGTCAGATGCATCTGCGGCTTGCCGGGGAGTGTAACACTAGACAGCTGTCAGATACCCCGGCCCAGTCAGATGCATCTGCGGCTCGCCGGGGAGTGTAACACTAGACAGCTGTTAGAGACCCCGGCCCAGTCAGATGCCAGAGACCCCGGCCCAGTCAGATGCATCTGCGCCTCGCCGGGGAGTGTAACACTAGACAGCTGTCAGAGACCCCGGCCCAGTCAGCTGTCAGAGACCCCGGCCCAGTCAGATGCATCTGCGCCTCGCCGGGGAGTGTAACACTAGACAGCTGTCAGACACCCCGGCCCAGTCAGCTGTCAGAGATCCCGGCCCAGTCAGATGCATCTGCGCCTCGCCGGGGAGTGTAACACTAGACAGCTGTCAGAGACCCCGGCCCAGTCAGATGCATCTGTGGCTCGCCGGGGAGTGTAACACTAGACAGCTGTCAGAGACCCCGGCCCAGTCAGATGCATCTGTGGCTCGCCGGGGAGTGTAACACTAGACAGCTGTCAGATACCCCGGCCCAGTCAGATGCATCTGCGGCTCGCCGGGGAGTGTAACACTAGACAGCTGTCAGAGACCCCGGCCCAGTCAGATGCATCTGCGGCTCGCCGGGGAGTGTAACACTAGACAGCTGTCAGATACCCCGGCCCAGTCAGATGCATCTGCGGCTCGCCGGGGAGTGTAACACTAGACAGCTGTCAGAGACCCCGGCCCAGTCAGATGTATCTGCGGCTCGTCGGGGAGTGTAACACTAGACAGCTGTCAGATACCCCGGCCCAGTCAGATGCATCTGCGGCTCGCCGGGGAGTGTAACACTAGACAGCTGTCAGATACCCCGGCCCAGTCAGATGCATCTGCGGCTCGCCGGGGAGTGTAACACTAGACAGCTGTCAGAGACCCCGGCCCAGTCAGATGCATCTGCGGCTCGCCGGGGAGTGTAACACTAGACAGCTGTCAGAGACCCCGGCCCAGTCAGATGCATCTGCGGCTTGCCGGGGAGTGTAACACTAGACAGCTGTCAAGAGACCCCGGCCCAGTCAGATGCATCTGCGGCTCGCCGGGGAGTGTAACACTAGACAGCTGTCAGATACCCGGCCCAGTCAGATGCATCTGCGCCTCGCCGGGGAGTGTAACACTAGACAGCTGTCAGAGACCCCGGCCCAGTCAGCTGTCAGAGACCCCGGCCCAGTCAGATGCATCTGCGGCTTGCCGGGGAGTGTAACACTAGACAGCTGTCAAGAGACCCCGGCCCAGTCAGATGCATCTGCGGCTCGCCGGGGAGTGTAACACTAGACAGCTGTCAGATACCCGGCCCAGTCAGATGCATCTGCGGCTCGCCGGGGAGTGTAACACTAGACAGCTGTCAGATACCCCGGCCCAGTCAGCTGTCAGAGACCCCGGCCCAATCAGATGCATCTGTGGCTCGCCGGGGAGTGTAACACTAGACAGCTGTCAGAGACCCCGGCCCAGTCAGATGCATCTGTGGCTCGCCGGGGAGTGTAACACTAGACAGCTGTCAGAGACCCCGACCCAGTCAGATGCATCTGCGGCTTGCCGGGGAGTGTAACACTAGACAGCTGTCAGAGACCCCGGCCCAGTCAGCTGTCAGAGACCCCGGCCCAGTCAGCTGTCAGAGACCCCGGCCCAGTCAGCTGTCAGAGACCCCGGCCCAGTCAGCTGTCAGAGACCCCGGCCCAGTCAGCTGTCAGAGACCCCGGCCCAGTCAGATGCATCTGTGGCTCGCCGGGGAGTGTAACACTAGACAGCTGTCAGAGACCCCGGCCCAGTCAGATGTCAGAGACCCCGGCCCAGTCAGATGCATCTGCGGCTTGCCGGGGAGTGTAACACTAGACAGCTGTCAGAGACCCCGGCCCAGTCAGATGTCAGAGACCCCGGCCCAGTCAGATGCATCTGTGGCTCGCCGGGGAGTGTAACACTAGACAGCTGTCAGAGACCCCGGCCCAGTCAGATGCATCTGCGGCTCGCCGGGGAGTGTAACACTAGACAGCTGTCAGATACCCCGGCCCAGTCAGATGTCAGAGACCCCGGCCCAGTCAGATGCATCTGTGGCTCGCCGGGGAGTGTAACACTAGACAGCTGTCAGATACCCCGGCCCAGTCAGATGTCAGAGACCCCGGCCCAGTCAGATGCATCTGCGGCTTGCCAGGGAGTGTAACACTAGACAGCTGTCAGAGACCCCGGCCCAGTCAGATGTCAGAGACCCCGGCCCAGTCAGATGCATCTGTGGCTCGCCGGGGAGTGTAACACTAGACAGCTGTCAGAGACCCCGGCCCAGTCAGATGCATCTGCGGCTCGCCGGGGAGTGTAACACCAGACAGCTGTCAGAGACCCCGGCCCAGTCAGCTGTCAGAGACCCCGGCCCAGTCAGATGCATCTGTGGCTCGCCGGGGAGTGTAACACTAGACAGCTGTCAGAGACCCCGGCCGCCCAGTCAGATGTCAGAGACCCCGGCCCAGTCAGATGCATCTGTGGCTCGCCGGGGAGTGTAACACTAGACAGCTGTCAGAGACCCCGGCCCAGTCAGCTGTCAGAGACCCCTGCCCAGTCAGCTGTCAGAGACCCCGGCCCAGTCAGATGCATCTGCGGTACGACAGGGAGTGTAACACTAGACAGCTGTCAGAGACCCCGGCCCAGTCAGATGCATCTGTGGCTCGCCGGGGAGTGTAACACTAGACAACAGCCTGTCAGATACCCAGGCCCAGTCAGATGCATCTGCGGCTCGCCGGGGAGTGTAACACTAGACAGCTGTCAGAGACCCCGGCCCAGTCAGATGCATCTGCGGCTCGCCGGGGAGTGTAACACTAGACAGCTGTCAGAGACCCCGACCCAGTCAGCTGTCAGAGACCCCGGCCCAGTCAGATGCATCTGTGACTCGCCGGGGAGTGTAACACTAGACAGCAGCTGCTGTCAGAGACCTCGGCCCAGTCAGCTGCACCTGTGGCTCGCCGCTGACGGCTGACGGCTGTATACCTGACCCCACGCCGCTCAACAGCCAGCGAAGGGGAATACAGCGACAGCAATGGGGCGCAGAATAGCACAACGTGCTAATTCATTTGACAAGAAGTCATACACGGAGCACATTTTGTCACTTAGCATCCTCCAGCTTGTGGTCATCGGACGCGTTCCATATCAACTCGCATTTCTGCACGGCTTTCACAGTATCCATCCCTGCCGCTATCCTATGGCAATATTCCATCCGACATCGGCTCTCCCCCGGCCGCCAGCCTGTCAGGGACCGGCGGCCGGTGTCGAACCGCCGCGGACGGGCGAGGTGTCCCTCACCTGATGATGTTCTCGTACTCCTTGTCCTTGCCCTTGGACTCCTTCCAGCGTCGGTACATGACCGAGGCGTCCACGTTGGCAGGACTGGACGTGTTGGGCTCGTTCAGCAGCGATATCACAGACAGCAGGATCGTCCTGTGGCAGGGAGACGGTTACCAGTTACCAGGGTTACCATCGCGGTTCAGCAGCGATATCACCGACAGCAGGATCGTCCTGTGACAGGGAGTTACCAGTTACCAGGGTTACCATCACGGTTCAGCAGCAATATCACCGACAGCAGAATCGTCCTGTGACAGGGAGAGGTTACCAGTTACCAGGGTTACCATCACGGTTCAACAGCGATATCATCCACAGCAGAATCGTCTTGTGACACAGATACAGATAATGTATTCTGATCCTCCATTACATGGTGTTTATGGCATCCACGTCATTACATAATAGCACATGTATGCGCAACGCTTTAGTATAAAACACGCACAATACAAACAACGGCAGCAACGATAAAAGAGTGGCAGAATACGCAATCACAAGACGGTCAATGTGAATACGCATCAACAAGACGGACACAGTGAAGGTAAGGGAGTGGGAGTGGGAGTGATCAGCCATCGATCAGTGTCCTATCCAGCAGTGTGGGGGACGGGCCTGACAGCCGCTCACCGCTCACCGCTCACCGCTCACCGCTCACCGCTCACCGCTCACAGCTCACCGCTCACCGCTCACCGCTCACCGCTCACCGCTCACCGCTCACCGCTCACCGCTCACCGCTCACCGCTCACCGCTCACCGCTCACCGCTCACCGCTCACCGCTCACCGCTCACCGCTCACCGCTCACCGCTCACCGCTCACCGCTCACAGCTCACCGCTCACAGCTCACCTGACGTTCTGCGTGGGATTCCAGCGCTCACACGGCAGCTCGCCGCTCTGCGGGTCGTCGATCGGGGCGTGCAGAATACTGACGCACAGGTCACCGTTCTGAAACGGATGCAGGCCGCGGTAACACCCTGCTCTGAGGTGGGGTTCACAGACACAGTCAGGCATCAGAGTCGTGGTAAACGGACGCAGGCCGCGGTAACACCCTGCTCTGAGGTGGGGTTCACAGACACAGTCAGGCATCAGAGTCGTGGTAAACGGACGCAGGCCGCGGTAACACCCTGCTCTGAGGTGGGGTTCACAGACACAGTCAGGCATCAGAGTCGTGGTAAACGGACGCAGGCCGCGGTAACACCCTGCTCTGAGGTGGGGTTCACAGACACAGTCAGGCATCAGAGTCGTGGTAAACGGACGCAGGCCGCGGTAACACCCTGCTCTGGGATGGGGTTCACAGACAAAGTCAGGCATCAGAGTCGTGGTAAACGGACGCAGGCCGCGGTAACACCCTGCTCTGAGGTGGGGTTCACAGACACAGTCAGGCATCAGAGTCGTGGTAAACGGACGCAGGCCGCGGTAACACCCTGTTCTGGGAGGATGGGGTTCACAGTCAGGCATCAGAGTCGTGGTAAACGGACGCAGGCCGCGGTAACACCCTGCTCTGGGATGGGGTTCACAGACACAGTCAGGCATCAGAGTCGTGGTAAACGGACGCAGGCCGCGGTAACACCCTGCTCTGGGATGGGGTTCACAGACACAGTCAGGCATCAGAGTCGTGGTAAACGGACGCAGGCCGCGGTAACACCCTGCTCTGAGGTGGGGTTCACAGACACAGTCAGGCATCAGAGTCGTGGTAAACGGACGCAGGCCGCGGTAACACCCCGCTCTGGGATGGGGTTCACAGACACAGTCAGGCATCAGAGTCGTGGTAAACGGACGCAGGCCGCGGTAACACCCTGCTCTGGGAGGATGGGGTTCACAGACACAGTCAGGCATCAGAGTCGTGGTAAACGGACGCAGGCCGCGGTAACACCCCGCTCTGGGATGGGGTTCACAGACACAGTCAGGCATCAGAGTCGTGGTAAACGGAGGCAGGCCGCGGTAACACCCTGCTCTGGGAGGATGGGGTTCACAGACACAGTCAGGCATCAGAGTCGTGGTAAACGGACGCAGGCTGCGGTAACACCCCGCTCTGGGATGGGGTTCACAGACACAGTCAGGCATCAGAGTCGTGGTAAACGGACGCAGGCCGCGGTAACACCCTGCTCTGGGAGGATGGGGTTCACAGACACAGTCAGGCATCAGAGTCGTGGTAAACGGACGCAGGCCGCGGTAACACCCTGCTCTGAGGTGGGGTTCACAGACACAGTCAGGCATCAGAGTCGTGGTAAACGGACGCAGGCCGCGGTAACACCCTGCTCTGGGAGGATGGGGTTCACAGACACAGTCAGGCATCAGAGTCGTGGTAAACGGACGCAGGCCGCGGTAACACCCTGCTCTGGGAGGATGGGGTTCACAGACACAGTCAGGCATCAGAGTCGTGGTAAACGGACGCAGGCCGCGGTAACACCCTGCTCTGGGATGGGGTTCACAGACACAGTCAGGCATCAGAGTCGTGGTAAACGGACGCAGGCCGCGGTAACACCCTGCTCTGAGGTGGGGTTCACAGACACAGTCAGGCATCAGAGCCGTGGTAAACGGACGCAGGCCGCGGTAACACCCTGCTCTGGGAGGATGGGGTTCACAGACACAGTCAGGCACCAGAGTCGTGGTAAACGGACGCAGGCCGCGGTAACACCCTGCTCTGGGAGGATGGGGTTCACAGACACAGTCAGGCATCAGAGTCGTGGTAAACGGACACAGGCCGCGGTAACACCCTGCTCTGGGAGGATGGGGTTCACAGACACAGTCAGGCATCAGAGTCGTGGTAAACGGACGCAGGCCGCGGTAACACCCTGCTCTGGGAGGATGGGGTTCACAGACACAGGCAGGCATCAGAGTCGTGGTAAACGGACGCAGGCCGCGGTAACACCCTGCTCTGGGAGGATGGGGTTCACAGACACAGTCAGGCATCAGAGTCGTGGTAAACGGACGCAGGCCGCGGTAACACCCTGCTCTGGGAGGATGGGGTTCACAGACACAGTCAGGCACCAGAGTCGTGGTAAACGGACGCAGGCCGCGGTAACACCCTGCTCTGGGAGGATGGGGTTCACAGACACAGTCAGGCATCAGAGTCGTGGTAAACGGACGCAGGCCGCGGTAACACCCTGCTCTGGGATGGGGTTCACAGACACAGTCGGGCATCAGAGTCGTGGTAAACGGACGCAGGCCGCGGTAACACCCTGCTCTGGGAGGATGGGGTTCACAGACACAGTCAGGCATCAGAGTCGTGGTAAACGGACGCAGGCCGCGGTAACACCCCGCTCTGGGATGGGGTTCACAGACACAGTCAGGCATCAGAGTCGTGGTAAACGGACGCAGGCCGCGGTAACACCCTGCTCTGGGAGGATGGGGTTCACAGGCACAGTCAGGCATCAGAGTCCAATGACCGGCCAGCACACATAACTTAATTAACATATGCGAAGAATACCAAGGGGATTAGTCAAAGGCAATCGGACGTCCAGTGACCATTAAAGGGAAATAATGACCTTTTTCCACAAAAATGGAGTTAGCACTTGAAATCGCCAGAAGAGACCAAAATATATTGTAAATTCACCACATTTTACATGAAAACTTTCCTACCGAAAGATATTTCAAGTTAAAGTTGATAAGCGTTCCACACTTTTAACGACCGGTACTTGCAAGTACTTTTGGTCCTCATCAAACTGCGGGCTTTTCCCGTATTGTTTTTTTACGCAATGGAGTGGAAAATATATTGTGCGTTCTGCTTGTTGTGATTATATGCCCGGCGATCTTCTAAAACTAACAGCGATTGGAAAAAGTGGCAATAAAATCGGAAGCTCATCGAAGCACATCAACGGCGGCATAGTTAGTGGTTGCGACCCTCAATTTTTGAAAATAAATTAATTTGTTTTCAACATTAGGAGTATTGTATAATTTGTCTGTGGCTGTATATAACACTATGCTTTATATTATCATAAAAAATAATAATTTCCCCCCAAAAAATAACAAACAATAACACAAAACTGGCAATTAAATCGGAAGCTCATCGATGCACATCGACGGCGACCTATTTAGCGTCGGCGATTTGTTTACAAAGTCATTGTCATGCTTCTCGGCGCACTTAACCATTGTGGCGAGTTGTTCCTGATTAGTATACCCAAGTCCCGTAACAGGCTTTGTTAATGACGTCACTGGTGCCATTCTTGTGTAGCATTGCAAAATATATCTGATTTTGAGTAAAAGCTAATTAAAGACTTATTCAAATTATTGTTTTTAAGTTTGAATTTTCTTGTTAATCATTATTAAAGGTATTTTATCACTGCATTTCATAGTAGTTGACACTTCAGAAACTTGTGACATAATAATATTGTATCCAATATGCATTTCCCTCACCTTTTGCTATTGTGGCGCAGTGCCGAGTGCTTAGCGAACACTAGTTTGCCTGGGGTTCAATTCATTCCGCCCTTATTTTATTCGAGTTGGTATAGTTTGCATGTTGTTATTCATGACTTATACTGATAGTCAGTCATGCATCACGGATGCTTCACGGATTGCTTCACGGATCAGAGCGCTGCTCGAACGCACGCTAGTAGCGCTTTCGTTCTCCATGGCAACCAGGCGTGAGCCAATGAAAAGCCAGAACGTATTCCCTTTCTGGCTTTTGATTGGCTGACGCCTGGTTGCCATGGATAACGAAAGCGCTACTAGCGTGTGTCCGAGCAGCGCTCAGTTTGATCGGAAACGTCACAGAGCCTCCAAAAATGCCGCACTCGATGTAAACAATGGTAGGGAAGGACGAATTTGTCAATGACCTTCATGAAGACGTACACAAGGTACTTGTTTTGTATTTTTTCCAAACTTACAACTTTGAATTTGGGAATAATTTTATTTAATTCTTAAATTTAAATAAAATAATTTTAAAACCATAACGGTAGCCTAATAAATTGTTGCTAACAAAATCAAAAGGTCATTATTTCCCTTTAACTGGGTCCAATAGGCAAGCAAAATGTGTATTACGAGCCAGCGCGAAGCGCTCGCGAGTCCTCACTGAATACGATATTTTTTCCCACATATAAGCGGCCGACCCGGCCCGACTCGACCGTAACGTTTTTCAGAAGTCTTTGGAATATCTTTGGAATCCCGCATCCGATTGACAAGCGGTCTTCGCCACATTCAATCAATTATGTTATTGACATGTTTCGTCTCACGTGAGGGGTCAGCATGGCGCGTGCCGCGTCAGGGGTGTCAAAAACGTTGTCCTACTATAGCTGACAAACGGTTGGATCGATTAAGCTGACATTTGGTGTGTGGTTTGAGACCACACTACTGCCAATGTCGCGCAAGTCAAACTCTGGGTCGCACTGCACGTGCGCACGTGCACACCCCTGTTCCGTAACTCATAAACTATCGGGTTTCTACGGGCTCGCTTGTCCCTCGCCGATTGAGGCGTCTTACTGGTAGGTATGCCCTTACGCTATATTGTGCTGGGACATCTGCGTTGAAAAAGGATCCAGTTCCCAAGTTGTGGTGCTCGCTCTGCCCCAGCACACTTCTGGATGGCTTAGTAATACTCAGGTTATGAAGGGAAACTGATAGCTCACTAACAGCTCACCTCATACACGTTGGGGTGCCACACTTTGCTGAGAAACTTGACAGTGGGCGGAGAGTACGGGTAGTCTGATGGGAAGTTCAAGTGTGCCTGAAACATAGCACACGTATTAGTTGTGGATGATAAACACACACTAATTCGGTAATTAATTTAAAGGGAACGCTCCTATATTAAAATGTTTTGGTACTGCACCTTATCTTACTTTTAACTTAATTAACAAACTACACTACCAGTGCATTCATCTGTGACGACCCAGCCAATAGTACAACAACGGGTTGAAAATGCCAAGTGAAATCAGCACAGTATAGATTATATATGATCAGAATCCACACAAGACTAGGATTAATTAGGTGAATTAGCAAACCATAACCAAGATACAAATTTTGATTGCTGCAAACATTATCACTGCAATGTTAAATAAAAAACGAATACAAACAAATACGACTGCCAACAGTGTGATAACTAACCTTGAAGTAGCCGCCCTCATACAGAGTGTGAGGAGGCCCAAACAGCGCCACCTCCCAGCAAAACAGGTTATCATCGACAGTCTGATAACTAACCTTGAAGTAGCCGCCCTCATACAGAGTGTGAGGAGGCCCAAATAGCGCCACCTCCCAGCAGAACAGGTTATCATCTCATGTGATAACTAACCTTGAAGTAGCCGCCCTCATACAGAGTGTGAGGAGGCCCAAATAGCGCCACCTCCCAGCAGAACAGGTTATCATCTCATGTGATAACTAACCTTGAAGTAGCCGCCCTCATACAGAGTGTGAGGAGGCCCAAACAGCGCCACCTCCCAGCAGAACAGGTTATCATCGACAGTCTGATAACTAACCTTGAAGTAGCCGCCCTCATACAGAGTGTGAGGAGGCCCAAACAGCGCCACCTCCCAGCAGAACAGGTTATCATCGACAGTCTGATAACTAACCTTGAAGTAGCCGCCCTCATACAGAGTGTGAGGAGGCCCAAACAGCGCCACCTCCCAGCAGAACAGGTTATCATCGACAGTCTGATAACTAACCTTGAAGTAGCCGCCCTCATACAGAGTGTGAGGAGGCCCAAACAGCGCCACCTCCCAGCAGAACAGGTTATCGTCGACAGTGTGATAACTAACCTTGAAGTAGCCGCCCTCATACAGAGTGTGAGGAGGCCCAAATAGCGCCACCTCCCAGCAAAACAGGTTATCATCGACAGTCTGATAACTAACCTTGAAGTAGCCGCCCTCATACAGAGTGTGGGGAGGCCCAAATAGCGCCACCTCCCAGCAAAACAGGTTATCATCGACAGTCTGATAACTAACCTTGAAGTAGCCGCCCTCATACAGAGTGTGGGGAGGCCCAAATAGCGCCACCTCCCAGCAAAACAGGTTATCATCGACAGTCTGATAACTAACCTTGAAGTAGCCGCCCTCATACAGAGTGTGAGGAGGCCCAAATAGCGCCACCTCCCAGCAGAACAGGTTATCGTCGTTGGCCAGCTTCACCCTGAACCCCTCGACAGGCTCCTCCTGGAGGCTCTTGTACTCCAGAGCCAGGGCGCGGAGAGCGCTGCTGTTCGGCTGGGGCGACCCGTGCGCCATCGCAAACCAGCTCAACACCTGTATAACTGCTGGTCACCCTGACACACCTGAGGATAAACAAACACAGAGCCATGATAGTGCACCGCTCTACCAACAGTCACTCTGACGCCGGGGACTCACATCCACAGAGACACAGCAGTGACACCCCTCAGCCTGGGACTCACATCCACAGAGACACAGCAGTGACACCCCTCAGCCTGTCACTCTGACGCCGGGGACTCACATCCACAGAGACACAGCAGTGACACCCCTCTGCCTGTCACTCTGACGCCGGGGACTCACATCCACAGAGACACAACAGTGACACCCCTCAGCCTGTCACTCTGACGCCGGGGACTCACATCCACAGAGACACAGCAGTGACACCCCTCAGCCTGTCACTCTGACGCCGGGGACTCACATCCACAGAGACACAGCAGTGACACCCCTCAGCCTGTCACTCTGACGCCGGGGACTCACATCCACAGAGACACAGCAGTGACACCCCTCAGCCTGTCACTCTGACGCCGGGGACTCACATCCACAGAGACACAGCAGTGACACCCCTCTGCCTGGGACTCACATCCACAGAGACAAAACAGTGACACCCCTCAGCCTGGGACTCTGACGCCGGGGACTCACATCCACAGAGACACAGCAGTGACACCCCTCTGCCTGGGACTCACATCCACAGAGACAAAACAGTGACACCCCTCAGCCTGTCACTCTGACGCCGGGGACTCACATCCACAGAGACACAGCAGTGACACCCCTCAGCCTGGGACTCACATCCACAGAGACACAGCAGTGACACCCCTCAGCCTGGGACTCACATCCACAGAGACACAGCAGTGACACCCCTCTGCCTGTCACTCTGACGCCGGGGACTCACATCCACAGAGACACAGCAGTGACACCCCTCTGCCTGGGACTCACATCCACAGAGACAAAACAGTGACACCCCTCAGCCTGGGACTCACATCCACAGAGACACAACAGTGACACCCCTCTGCCGGGGACTCACATCCACAGAGACACAGCAATGACACCCCTCTGCCTGGGACTCACATCCACAGAGACACAACAGTGACACCCCTCAGCCTGAGACTCACATCCACAGACACAACAGTGACACCCCTCAGCCTGTCACTCTGACGCCGGGGACTCACATCCACAGAGACACAGCAGTGACACCCCTCTGCCTGTCACGCTGACGCCGGGGACTCACATCCACAGAGACACAGCAGTGACACCCCTCTGCCTGGGACTCACATCCACAGAGACACAACAGTGACACCCCTCAGCCTGGGAATCACATCCACAGAGACACAGCAGTGACACCCCTCTGCCTGGGAATCACATCCACAGAGACACATCAGTGACACCCCTCAGCCTGTCACTCTGACGCCGGGGACTCACATCCACAGAGACACAGCAGTGACACCCCTCTGCCTGGGACTCACATCCACAGAGACAAAACAGTGACACCCCTCAGCCTGGGACTCACATCCACAGAGACACAACAGTGACACCCCTCAGCCTGGGACTCACATCCACAGAGACAAAACAGTGACACCCCTCAGCCTGTCACTCTGACGCCGGGGACTCACATCCACAGAGACACAGCAGTGACACCCCTCTGCCTGGGACTCACATCCACAGAGACACAACAGTGACACCCCTCAGCCTGTCACTCTGACGCCGGGGACTCACATCCACAGAGACACAGCAGTGACACCCCTCTGCCTGGGACTCACATCCACAGAGACACAACAGTGACACCCCTCAGCCTGTCACACTGACACCAGGGGACTCACATCCACAGACACAACAGTGACACCCCTCTGCCTGGGACTCACATCCACAGAGACACAACAGTGACATCCCTCAGCCTGTCACTCTGACGCCGGGGACTCACATCCACAGAGACACAGCAGTGACACCCCTCTGCCTGGGACTCACATCCACAGAGACAAAACAGTGACACCCCTCAGCCTGGGACTCACATCCACAGAGACACAACAGTGACACCCCTCAGCCTGGGACTCACATCCACAGAGACACAGCAGTGACACCCCTCAGCCTGGGACTCACATCCACAGAGACACAACAGTGACACCCCTCAGCCTGTCACTCTGACGCCGGGGACTCACATCCACAGAGACACAGCAGTGACACCCCTCTGCCTGGGACTCACATCCACAGAGACACAACAGTGACACCCCTCAGCCTGTCACACTGACACCAGGGGACTCACATCCACAGAGACACAACAGTGACACCCCTCAGCCTGGGACTCACATCCACAGAGACAAAACAGTGACACCCCTCAGCCTGGGACTCACATCCACAGAGACAAAGCAGTGACACCCCTCAGCCTGGGACTCACATCCACAGAGACAAAACAGTGACACCCCTCAGCCTGGGACTCACATCCACAGAGATACAACAGTGACACCCCTCAGCCTGGGACTCACATCCACAGAGACACAACAGTGACACTCCTCAGCCTGGGACTCACATCCACAGAGACACAACAGTGACACTCCTCAGCCTGGGACTCACATCCACAGAGACACAACAGTGACACCCCTCAGCCTGGGACTCACATCCACAGAGACAAAACAGTGACACCCCTCAGCCTGGGACTCACATCCACAGAGACACAACAGTGACACCCCTCAGCCTGGGACTCACATCCACAGAGACAAAACAGTGACACCCCTCAGCCTGGGACTCACATCCACAGAGACAAAACAGTGACACCCCTCAGCCTGGGACTCACATCCACAGAGACAAAACAGTGACACCCCTCAGCCTGGGACTCACATCCACAGAGACACAACAGTGACACCCCTCAGCCTGGGACTCACATCCACAGAGACAAAACAGTGACACCCCTCAGCCTGGGACTCACATCCACAGAGACAAAACAGTGACACCCCTCAGCCTGGGACTCACATCCACAGAGACAAAACAGTGACACCCCTCAGCCTGGGACTCACATCCACAGAGACACAACAGTGACACCCCTCAGCCTGGGACTCACATCCACAGAGACACAACAGTGACACCCCTCAGCCTGGGACTCACATCCACAGAGACAACAGTGACACCCCTCAGCCTGGGACTCACATCCACAGAGACAAAACAGTGACACCCCTCAGCCTGGGACTCACATCCACAGAGACACAACAGTGACACTCCTCAGCCTGGGACTCACATCCACAGAGACAAAACAGTGACACCCCTCTGCCTATCACACTAGTGACAGACACCTGGGATGCACAGAGACACAGCAATGCACTGCCTGCCTGTCATACTGTCATACTAGCAGCACTGTACTGCCTGTCATACTGACACACCCAGGATCCTAGGATTGCTTTGGAGCTGGGGTGAGGAGTGGAAAATTCTGGCTACAAATAAGCATAGAGTGGAAAAACAGAATTATACTCAGCTTTATCAATATACAATTACCTGCTCACTAGAATTAGTTATTACCTATGCCAATTATTAACCGACTTTCCCTCCACAGGCTGTTCTTATCATTACATCCATCCTTATGATTACATCCATCCTTATCATTACATCCATAAATCAGTATCAGGGTTCCAATTATATCCAATACATTTTAATATAATGACTAATGAGTGAAACATTCACAGTAAAACTGGGGAAAAGAGTAGAAAAATAGTATGCATAGGGTGTTGTTTTCCACCCAAATTTCCCTATGATTGGACACTGGAGTGGACACACCTGAGGACACACAAACACAGATACATGCTAGTGACCATGAACACAAAACAACTAGCTTGCCAGGCGAGCCTAAAACAAAATGTTATTTCAAGGTCATATGAAGCTATATGTCCTATAGATATGAACCTCGATGAGTCAATAGGCTTGCCTTTTGTAACAATCCTGAGATGCTCCCTGGATGGAACATAACTTAAAACTGTTGTCCATGTAACAAAATGAGCATATCTCTTACCTGTTCAGGTTTCCTATAGCTTTTGTCAGGAAAGGGTGGGCATGGAATACAGAGAACACTAATGTACAGTCTGTTCAACCCTAATGTACAGTCTCTTCAACCCTAATGTACAGTCTCTTCACTATGGGCCTGTTCCAGTGGCGCCTCCGACCTCCTCCAAGTTGCTACAACTTGCAACTGTCTGTGCATTAGGATACGACAGTTGCAAGTTGGAGCAACTTGGAGAAGGTTAGAGGCGCCACGGGAACAGGCCCTATGTATCTTCCAGCGTAATTAGGTGGCGCTACGGTCGAGGTCACATGACCTCGTCCAAGTAGGAGAGTACCTACAGTGACAGCTTGGCCGGCGAAAGAGCTGGGGGAGGGGAGCGTCTTTGTTCATCAGATCAGGTCACAATGGCACGGAATGTGCTGTCAACTTATCGGGTCCAAACTTACATCCTAGCGTTACACGTCGCTGCGGTCAGGCAGAGCCGAACCGGGCCGGATCAGGTCTAGCCAGGTCGAGGTCGAAGTCGTCCTTTGCTCACAATTTTACTATTGCCTATTCGGTAATTAATTATACCTTTGAGAGCACTTTGTGCGACAATAGTCGCAATCTAAAGCTTGTAATGGAAAGTATGATCCGTTAATTCATATAGCTTGCTTTTGACCTTTGACCTGACCTGACATGTGACCTTATTTTTATTTGTTTTTATATGCTTCAGATCAGTCTCTTGAAAGCTTTAGAGTGCCGCCTTGCGCGTCTCGCTGCAGTTATTGGTTCGGAAGATACGAGGGAGGTAAAATTTACCCCCAGCGTTCGGCCGGAGACCCCCCCCCCCCCCCCCCCGGTGCGGGTTAAGAAAACCGTTAGGTCTGTGAAGCATCGCTAAAGCCCGGTCCTCACTGCACCCGTCAATGCCGGCCCGGGCCTGTTTACGCCGCCCGAGCCCGTCCGGACCCCTTGTCCCCTTGACCTGAGCTAAAATCTGAAGACACCTTGCAGATTGCATTTTTCAATAGTTTTCCATTGCTTCTTCCCGTTTGTTCTTAGCTATCATTGTTCCTGTGATATCTGGGGGTTCTGAACCGAAGTCTTAAAACTGGAATATTTGGCCTTCGATGACCTCCGGTGACCTCAATATTGGCTTTAGGAAAAACAAATATCTGAAATACTTTCGAATGTGCTTGTCGAGAGCTTTCAACGCGTTTTTCTGTGTCTTTCTAGCCCTTTTAGTTTTCGAGTTAGAGGGGGGGTCTAACCCCCCCCCCCCGGCACGGCGAAGGTGGCGCCGAGCACCGGCACGGCACGGGTTAAGCTCCAGACTCCAGAGGTCATCAAAGGTCACGGTGACATTTTCTTCCAGTTTTTCTTCTTCTTCTCGCGAATAACTTTTTACCTCATCAAGATAGGGCTATCATTTGGACGACATCGCAGCCTTGGAATTTGGGCCATTTTCTAGACCTTTTGGGTCCAAAGAATTTTGCTCTCTTCATATTTGTTCAGGAAATTTGTTCTCTTTTCGCCTGATCTTGCCGACATTGTAGTCAAAATATAATTCAATTTTCCTCACAAGGATTTAATATCTATTACAAATCAGGATTTATACTTTGCAAGTAAACTAATTAAAACAAAAATGAAAATATTAACTTGCCTGACAATACAATTTTACTCTCCACCTATGGATTTTTACTCCTGGGACCAGGTCATGAAATGAAAAATCCAACACTGCGCCATCGTGTTTGTCTCGTCAATGCGCTCCGAACCGTACTCATGATGACCTCGTTAGGTCAACTTCGGAATTTGACCTCAAGTCAAGGTCACGTGTGACTCAAGTAGGTCATGTTGCATATGACGCGATGTGTCTTGAGGAGGCAAACACATTGGTGCCATTCGCATGTCTATATCTTTTATTCTATCAAGAGTTATTGGTAAAAGTACTGGTGACCTCATGACCGCAGCTGACCTTGCAGAGGTCACCGATCAACAATTGCACCTGGTTTATTAAGAATGAGCTAAAATAACATGATTCTGAAATAATTGACCTGATCCAATCCAATGCATATTCACTGAATGGGAAGCATTTGTATATTTCCCCATTGACTTATAATGGGGATGTCACGAAATTACATGGCCTTGGGTCACAAATATAACTATCCGAGATATACAAATTGTAATACTTATGGCCTTCTGAAATCCCTGTAAGTTTCAAAACGTCGCAGATATCGTCGCTCACTTCGCTTCGGGTTCGAGTCACTTCGGTGCTCGCTACTTGCTACTGACTGGGATGGCCTGCGGCTGGTGGCAGCGGTAGCACTCAAGGTCAGGTGACGTCAGTGAGCGGGGCGGACCGTGTCCAGGTATGTCGGGCACGTACAGCTTTCGTCTCTAAATTCTGCCGGCCAACAGGAATTGCGCGATCGGGTGGTGAGGTCAGGACCTGAACAAGCTCTGCTTAGCGCGGGTCCTGACCTCGAAAATCCATCCATACAAAACATTCGGACTAAATTTATTATACAAAAAAACTTAATGGATATGACCTTATTTTGATTTGTTTTTATATGATTCACATTAGCCTCTTGAAAGCTTTCGAGTGCCGCCTTGCGCGTCTCGCTGCGGTTATTGGTTCGGAAGATACAAGGGAGGTAAAATGTACCCCCCAGCGGTAAAATTTACCCCCCCCCCCCGTATCATCAGGTCGACAGGATATAAACCCGCCCGGGTGTTTTGGCGGAGCGTGAAGTACGGAGCGGCATGATGCGAACATATCAGTGAATCATCAGGTGGGCGTTTGCATTCGTAATTTCGGGGTTCTGCATTGCACATGACACGTGGCATGATTAAGAAAGAAATCCGCGTAAAAGCAGCTGGTGCCAGCGCGGTTCGAACCGAAGACCAAGCTACGAATACGCTGGGAGTCGACAGCTATACCGACTGGGCTATTTGGGCTGATGTGATGAACACCTATTCAGTCTCCAATGTTGGATCTCTGCCAGCTCAGGATAGCTGACCCCTTGACCCTCGAGACAGACGGCCCTGACCACCACCCGGGTCGCGGCGCATTCCATTCCGACACCGCCCCGCACTCCCTCCCTCCCCGTCCCCAGGTCACGCACCTGTCAGACAGACACAAAGGGTACCACCAACTTACGGTGGGGAAACCACCTGTTTTGTGCCTATCGCGACCGTAGCGCCACGTGGTGGCAAGGGCAGATCATTAGTAGACCAACTGTACAGTGCAGCGCAAAAGTTCTGACCACTTCCTCGGCACAACCAGCGCGTCTGTCGGTGCTGCACGCAGTGGAATCCAATACAATGGGGCATGTCAGTTGACAAGGATGTAGATGGCGCTGATGTACAATGTGACCCAAGCGGCGATCACCGCCATTGGCGACAATCATTAAGTCACTGTTTGAGGGTGGCTCTAAAAATAGTTACAATTAAAAATGCTAAAGGGCCCCAAGTCTCATGTGGTTCGCTGAAGCTTTCTGAGTTAAATGCTGCCATTTTTTTATGATATAAATAATTGGGTTGTGCAAAATCGCCCCGAAGTCAACCATGCGTGGCGAGCCGTCATAAGGGCGATCGGGCCGTCCGGCCCCAGCAGGCGATCGACCATGTCGTCTCGCCGCGGCCGGCCGTCGCCTTCGGTGGCGAGGGCTGCGGCTCGGGTGAACGGCAGTATTTTAGTTTACCATCATTATTTATATTTATCATACGATCAAGGCCACACAAGATGGTGATGGGAATGAGCGATGGTGCAGGCGGCGCAGAAGGAACAAGAGGAGCTGAAGGAGTGGCACTGAGCAGGGAATCAAATTAGACCATATGCCACCGCACTTAGCAAGTCGTTGGTTCTGCCGTATTTTATATGAAAGTTTGTGTATTTTCCTATTTTTTTCTGGAGAGCATGGCGGTCTGTGCTGCTCCAGCAGGATGTCATAAGCAGGTGTCGACAATACGATCTTCTGCTCAATCGAAGGTGAGTATATTTTTTTTTTAGCAGTGTTTCAAACAGTAAGTTCCATCTATGGTGACATCGCAATTAATGCACAATGAAAGCCTTTCTTCCATATTGTGTATTACATATATTAATGTTTATCAGTTTAACAATCAAATGTACAACTATTGTTGTTTGCCACCAATATTTTGTTGTTGTTTGGCCCGAATCCACGTTGGATAGAACGATTGCCCGCCCAGGAGCCGCAGCCAGCAGCCCCGACGACGGCTGCCGCGGCGAGTCGATATGGTTGATCGTCCGCTGATGCTGGGGATGGGCCGCTCGCCCTTATGGCGATTCGCCACGCATGGTTGACTTCCGCGATTTTATGCAACCCCAATTATTGATATCATCAAACAAATGGCAGAATTAAACTCAGAAAGCTTCAGCGAACCACACGAGACGTGAGCCTTTAGCACTTTTGATCGTAACTATTTTTAGAGCCACCTTCAAACAGTGACTTAATACATTGTCACCAATGGCGGCAATCGCCGTTTGGGTCACATTGCTGCCCAGCGCCCCTGGCGGCGGAAATTTTGCTGACATACCCCATTATTATAGCCCTCGCCCCTGATATCGGGGGTGAGGGCATAACTAGTTTCATTGGATTCCACTGCGTGCAGCACCGACAGACGCGCTCGTTGTGTAGAGAAAGTGTTCAGAACTTTTGCACTGCACTGTACATACACATACGATTCCAAGGATGTCATTACCTGTTATAAATTGCATCAATAATAGGAATCTGCCAGCTGATTATTTCAATCCTTCTACAATATAGAAAATCACAAACATGCAATTTTATATTAGCAACATTATGGACTCTATAACCATTTGAACCAATAAATAAGCCTTACTGGAAGACAACACATTTATTTTCTCTGAAATTAAGTAATAATGACCACACATCACTTTACACCTAATTTAATAACATGTTTTAATGTTTTATAAATCACAAAGGACCCAAAATATCTTGTAAGGGCTAGATTGTATCAGAAATGGCAGTGTTCTGGAAGAATGACAGTGGCTGGGGCAGAATAACATCTAGGTATGACCCAGCATCTATCAGAAAGGGTGGTACTGAGGAGAACAGCCAGTTAACCAGAGGTTTGGTGACATCCAGATAGCACCCAGTTGTACCAGGAAGTGAACAGCCAGTTAACCAGAGGTCTGGTGACATCCAGATAACACCCAGTTGTACCAGGAAGGGGTTACTGAGGTGAACAGCAGGTTAACCAGAGGTCTGGTGACATCCAGATAGCACCCAGTTGTACCAGGAAGGGGTTACTGAGGTGAACAGCAAGTTAACCAGAGGTCTGGTGACATCCAGATATCACCCAGTTGTACCAGGAAGGGGGTTACTAAGGTGAACAGCAAGTTAACCAGAGGTTTGGTGACATCCAGATAGCACCCAGTTGTACCAGGAAGGAGTTACTGAGGTGAACAGCCAGTTCCAGAGGTCTGGTGACATCCAGATAGCACCCAGTTGTACCAGGAAGGGGGTTACTGAGGTGAACAGCCAGTTCCAGAGGTTTGGTGACATCCAGATAGCACCCAGTTGTACCAGGAAGGAGTTACTGAGGTGAACAGCCAGTTCCAGAGGTCTGGTGACATCCAGATAGCACCCAGTTGTACCAGGAAGTGAACAGCCAGATAACCAGAGGTCTGGTGACATCCAGATAGCACCCAGTTGTACCAGGAAGGGGGTTACTGAGGTGAACAGCCAGTTCCAGAGGTCTGGTGACATCCAGATAGCACCCATCTGTACCAGGAAGGGGTTTACTGAGGTGAACAGCCAGTTCCAGAGGTCTGGTGACATCCAGATAGCACCCACTTTCACCAGAAAGATAGAATACTGAGATATAATCAGTGTCAGGCATAAATTAAATTTTATGTAAATGGGTAAGTTAGGTGCTATAATAAAACAAAACATTATTGTGGTGAATGGACATGCCAATAGGTCCAATGACAACTAGATATAGACCAAGCATCCCAAGGAAGGTCTTAGTATGATTGTTTGACAGAAACAGTATAAATTTCCAAACATTCCTCTGCTATTTGACCTTGAACAGTGTTGTTGCGTTTAATTCATCTAGGCTGCCATAGTAATGCTAGGATGGACATCAACATTGACATTCCAACAGAAACACCAGGAAGGTTCAGCCTAGGAAGACTGGCACAGAGATAGGGTCAACTGCTGTAACCCCGCCCCCTGACACATCCTATTATCCAACTTTCATGCTATCAGAATGTAAATAATGTGTTGGTATCATCTGCATTCTGATAGCATGCAAAGTCTGAGATTCAGATGTGTTTGAATATGGGACTTTTACCTTAATCACATTGGAAACAATGGAAAGGGAAAGGTTGCGGAAACTCAAATCCACAATTACTCAACCTTTATAATTATAAGTAACCATTGCATAACACATGTACAACATCACCATTTTACAATTCAATACAAAACATGTAAGAACCACAGCATATTGATGAAATTATGGAAATATAAAAAAAGAAAACAAAGGAATATTAATTATTTGAGTAAATGTTCAACTATTTGCAGCAGTGACCATAACTTAAGCTCTCAAAGTAAAGAAAAACTTGTCAAAGAAACATAAATTAGCTTAGCTATCTCCCAAAATTACAAGCAAAATCCCGTAAAACAAAAAGCCATATGACAAAGGCAGGAGACGAAACAATCTTACAAAGAGTTTGGGACTGCATTGATATAAATGTCCTTACCTTTCCAAGAAAACAATGCGGTGCAAATGAGTTTCAAGAAATTGATGTCTGAATGCTTTTACTCTTGAAATTATCGTGTAATGAGCAAATTCCACCACCCGAAGCGCACCCACCGTCGTCGCAACGTCCCTGCTTCCTGGATCTGTGTCCTTGCGTCACAAACACATTACCATGGCCTTGAGACAGCTGACTCAACTTGGCTCATTGTCAGAGTTCTGGGTCACGTGATCTATAAATGTAGTCAGCTGTTGCACGATATGGGTATTTATCTCCTGGTAAGATAATACCCTTCTTTTACGTTTTCATTCATGACGATCCCGATTATTTCCATATATAAAAACAACTTATTAAAATTTATGTTATATTGAAGTTCAAAGGGAGATTAACCCGCGACTTACTGGGGGGGGGGGGCTATTCGTTTTACCCCCTCCCGTTATTTTGCAATAACTCCTAAACGAACACCAGTATCGTCACCAAACTTGCAGTACCTTCTCTCACATCAATTCTACACATGTTGGCAAAAGGAAAAATACGAGGTTATGATAGGTCAACCGGGAATGACGTCAGAGTGACGTCATGTTCTTCGGTTTTTGTTGCAAAATAATGGTTTGCGGAAACGCTGTCAAAGGTGCGATGCAGGGGCGGCGGAAGAGAGGGGGGGGGGGGCAGTTGCCCCTCCCCCAAAGAGGGGGCACTCTGGCTGCATGAGGGACGCTCTGGCAACCTGAGGAGGCGCTCTGGCCGTCTGAGGGGACGCTCTGGCCGCCTGAGGGGGCGCTCTGGCCGCATGAGGGGACGCTCTGGCCGCCTGAGGGGCGCTCTGGCTGCCTGGGGGCGCTCTGACCGCCTGAGCGGGCGCTCTGGCAGCCTGAGGGGCACTCTGGCCGCCTTAGGGGGCGCTCTTGCTGAGCCTGAGGGGCACTCTGGCCGCCTTAGGGGGGGGGGGGGGCGCTCTTGCCGCCTGAGGGGGCGCTATGGCCGCCTGAGGGGGCGTTCTGGCTGCCTGAGGGGGCGCTCTGGCTTCCTGAGGGGGCGCTCTGTCCGCATGGGAGGGGCTCTGGCCACCTGAGGGGCGATCTGGCAGCCTGAGGGGGCACTCTGGCAGTGGCGGCGGAAAGGGGGGGGGGCAGGGGGAGGAGGCAGTTGCCCCCCAAACTCAGCAGAGGGGAGCTTTGTGTGTGGCAGGGGCTGCTGGCCTGAGAGGGGGCGCTCTGTCGCCTGAGAGGGGGCGCTCTGGCCGACTGAGAGGGGGCGCTCTGGCCGCCTGAGAAAGGGCGCTCGGGCCACCTGAGAGGAGGCGCTCTGGCCGCCTGAGAGGGGGTGCTCTGGCTGCTTGAAAGGGAGCGCTCTGGCCGCCTGAGAGGGGGCGCTCTGGCCGCCGGAGAAGGGGTGCTCTGGCCGCCTGAGAGGGGCACTCTGGTCGCCTGAAAGGGGGTGCTCTGGTTGCCTGAGAGGGGGCGTTCTGGCCGCCGGAGGGGGTGCTCTGGTCGCTTGAGAGGGGCCGCTCTGGCCGTCTGAGAGGGGGCGCTCTGGCTGCCTGAAAGAGGGGCCTCTGGCTGCCTGAGAGAGGGGCGCTCTGGCCGCCTGAGGGGCGCTCTGGCCGCCTGTGTTGCAAGGCCTCATCTTACATGGATTTGAAAGGAAGTAGTATCCGTTCACGAAAACAAATGCTAATTTGGATCAAGCAATATGCCAAACGTTTATATTTGATACATAAAAGCGTATACTTCAACATACCATAATTTAGCAGACTTGTAAATCGTCAGATAGAAGCAAGGTCGATTGAAACCCTGGCGGATCTTTAGATACAAATATATTATTTAATGATCAGCAAGGCAAGAAAACATTCCATTTCGTTAGACAAAACGGTTGTTTATATCTCTGCGAAGTTCAAGTTTCATCCGATTCTATCGAGTTTATGAAACACTTGTTTATGTTCCACTTCAAATTTTCTGTGACGTTTCACGCATCCCTATTTCAAAGCCAGGATGAACCATTAAATATGTTACAAGCGCTTTGTGAAAACCAAAATTGGATCCGTTAGAATGGTTTAGTTATGAACGTTTTTTTTTGTCAGCGTTCGTACGTGTTGTTGGAACGTCTTTTTATCCGTATATTTTTGGGATCCGTTGGAACGGTTTCGTTAGATCGTTTTTTTTTTCTGCAGCCTTCGTACGTGTTGTTGGCACGGCTTTGCTTCGTATATTTTGACAATGCAAGGGGCGGGGGCGATGGGGCCGCATTTGGAAGCGTTCGTACGTGGATCCGTTGGAACGTTTTTTCTTCTCTCGTTGGAACGTTTTTTTTTCTTCAATGTTCGTACGTGTTGTTGGAACGTTTTCTCCATATTTTTGACAATTGCAAGGGGCGGGGCCACGCAAATACATCGGATTTTTTTTGTTTTGTTGTTGTTTTGTATTTAACATCATCGCCGACGGGGTGAACCATTTATGGGCGAAGTCACACAGATAAAACCACACGCATTCACATACTTAAAAGATCACATTACATCCCTCACCCATAACCATCTATACCTATAATAATAAAAAAAAGATCACCTAGAAGATCCTCTATAATACAAAAGCGATGGTTAAAAGCTGTTAAATGACACAAATGGATTTAAAATATAAGAATAAAATGCGAAATAACAAATATGTGATGAAATAGTGAAGATAAAATAGCAAAAATGAAGACAAAGGTAAAAATGAAAACGAATATAAAATTAAATAGAAATAAAAAGTAACAATAGTTACACACAGTAATACCTATCACATTTCGACACCGGTGACAAATAAAACGTACATAGCGCGTATAGACTACCTACTTACAATGAAGCGACATATGACCTTACTTTGCCACGAAATGATGAGAGTGTCTGAGAACAGGTCCACCGTGGAACATTTATCTACGAGCCTATTAGCCAGTCTGGGCAGCCTCACAAAAATGCCTTCTCTCACAGTTGACACCCTGGCATATGGAATGATGAACAGAGTTCGAGATTGTTGTCTTGTGGCGCGGCAGGGTACATTGAGTGAGAATGACTGTAATATAAATGATGAACGGATTTTGCCGGTGAAAACGTTACGCAAAAAACATGATATCGTATTGAGTTCTACGCGCAGATACAGACACTAGGCTAAAATGTTTCAGTAAGTCACAATACACAAGCGACGACGACTGAGAGCGCACCTAGGCGTTGAGCCAGATTAAAAACTTATGGTCTATCCTTTCCAATCGAATGACATGAGATGAAGCGGCGCCTCCCCAAATCACGCTACAGTACTTCAAGTTGGAGCGAACGTGTGCGCAGTACGAAGCAATGACGGATCGGTCATTGAGATATCCTCTGGGGCTGGCTTTTGGAATGATCGAATGAG
>JAXIVJ010013446.1:2500-37174 GCA_036785665.1 Chirona hameri | reverse complement strand
TCAATCTCGTCTCGAGAGAAGCCAAACTCCCTATGTAGATTTCATAGTAGATTTGGGCTCTTCCCATCTTGGCGAATCTTCTATCTCAAATTTTCCTCATTATGCAAAAATACAATATTTGAGCAAAAAATGGTAAAAAAGTGAGGGACCCATGGCCCCCAGCCCCCCCTTTCCTAACGCCTATGGACCATGCTGCACGAGAGCCGCAGAATACCAGCACTCAGCGGTGAGCGTTGAATTTAACCGACACCACCACCTGATTACATAGGATGAGGAGCATGTGCATTGTGTTCGGTATAGCCCGCAATAACCGTTACCAGCCCAGACATTTCAAGCCCCCCGCACCAGAGTAATCAAGCAGTACTAGCTGCACTAATAAACCCCTCACACGACTGCGCCTAAAAGGCAAATGGGGCCCGCTAACGACGAATGCAACATCCAAACCAGTACTTTTAGCCACGGACGCACGTACACGGGGTCTGCCGAGATGTTGAGAGCACTTCTGCAGGATGAACATGGTGTCCTTGAAGAAGACGATCCGCTCGGCCCTCGCGGTCCTGGCACTTGTTGAACACCTGCGTCATGTCCTCGATGTAGCGGCGGGTTCTGCTCGGAGATGTCTCGCCAGCGCCATCTCGTACCGCTCCTTGGTCCGCACCACGTCCTCCTTGGTCTTGTGCACCCGGTCAGACTTGTTTCTTCAGCTGCGGACACAGGTCAGCACAGGTCAGCACAAGGTCAGCACAGGTCAGCACAGGTCAGCACAGGTCATCACAGGTCAGTACAGGTCAGTAGAGGTCAGTAGAGGTCAGCACAGGTCAGTAAAGAGCAGGACATTGCAGAGCAGGATAGATTAGGCACGTAGCCAAGTGGCCCCCACCCCCCCCCCCCCTCCCTGCAGGCCAGAGGAGCCCTTATCGGCGCAGCTGCGCGCGCCGAAAAGGGGCCGAAGGAGACTGCGCGGAAACGCGGTATCTGGGCTCCTTGAGTCGGAAGACCACGCGAAGCGTGGTCTCTAGAGAGTTTGGGGGCACTTCAGAGGCCCTTCAGGGCCAACAGGGCCCTATCTGAAAGACCAGAGGGCCCCTTGGACGTTTCAAAAGAGCCCTGTGCATGTCAGAGGGGACCCTGGTCAGACCGAAAGGGCTCCTGAGGCGGATCAGAGGTCCCTGAACACACGTCGAATGGGCCCCCTAGCCAGCACGAGAATGGGCCCTAGCCGGGGGCCTCTCCGGACCCTGGCAGGTCGGAGAGGCCACTGAGCATGTCGGCAGGGTGACAAAGCAGTCAGGCGCAGTCCGACCAGAGAGTCGCTGGGCAGGTCGGAGGGGCTCCTGGGCAAGTCAGAGAGGCTCCTGGGCAAGTCAGAGGGGCCCCGGGCTAGACCGAAAGGGTCCCTTGGGCGGTCGGAAGGGCACTTGAACATGCCAGATGAGTTCTTAGCCAGACTGGAGGGGCCCCTGAGCAGGTCGGATGGCTCCCTGAGCATGTCGCCAGGGGCGACAAAGCAGCCAGTACAGTCCCTGGCCAGGTCGAGAAGGACCTCTTGAACAGGCCGAATGGGCCCCTTGACACACAAGAGGGGGCTTCTTGGAAGGTCAGAGGGGTCCCTGTCAGACCGGAAGGGCCCAAAGCACGTAGAGATCCCAGATGAAGATTAAATACAAAGAGGACTTACTCCACAATACAAATATTAAAATAGTAGCTTTCGGGTATATTGCAAAACCCTTCGTCAATAATCTATATCACCCACTACACATCATGTCTTTTCGCGGATCCCAGAGGAGTCCCTGAACAGGTCGGAAGGGCGTTGAAAAGGTCGAGGGGGCCCTATACGATCCGAAGGGACCCTGGGCATTTCAACAGTAAGAATGCAGTTACCCAGGAATAAAACTCAAAATTTTCGCGCCGCTCCGGCGGCGCAATTTAACTACAAATTATATTATATGCGAGTTTAAACAAACATCCTGCCGTTTCTCGCCGCATGTATGTGTTATGTTGCTACTTTCCAATATGATTCGGCAAAATAGTTTCGCTTTAGTACTTTTGGTACCGTACTTTTTAAACGCACAATTACATTTTTAAAGGTCCGTACCGTACGCAATGCGACGCATTGATGAGAATGCATATCCAGGGCATAAGACTCAAAATTCTCGCGCCGCTCCGCGGCGCAATTGATTTCAGGGTTCCAGGTATTGAGCCTAACAATATTCGAAGTTGGTATAGCTGATTCCAAATTGGTGTCGCTGGTTCTAAAATTGATATGGCAGTCTGCTAACTCCAGCTCCTAAAAGTTGGTATGGCCCATGTCATACCTGACTGCATTCTCCATCCTGGTAACGTGCCTTTTCATCCGTTTTGTTTGGCCCTTCAAACGCTTGGGAAGGGGGCCCTTTCAACGCTCGGGAAGGAGGTCCTTTCGAGGCGCAGCCCCCCCCCCCCCCCCCCGCCTGGACGATATCCTGGCTACGAGCCTGGGATAGGTCCTTACAGGACACGTCAGTGTAATTTAACTACTAGCGGCAGGTCCTGCCTATAAGCTACTAGCAGCAGGTCCTGCCTATACAGTCCGGACAAGACGCGTCTGTCCCAGCAGTGGTGCCACAATGGGAGTCCCAGCTCCAGCGAGGAGGGAGGCGGCGGCGGGAGGAGAGGCCGGCGGGAGGAGGGGAGGCGGCGGCGGGGAGGAGGGAGGCGGCGGCGGGAGGAGGGGAGGCGGCGGCGGGGATGAGGGG
Source organism: Chirona hameri (assembly GCA_036785665.1). Taxonomy (NCBI): domain Eukaryota; kingdom Metazoa; phylum Arthropoda; class Thecostraca; order Balanomorpha; family Balanidae; genus Chirona; species Chirona hameri. The sequence continues at coordinate 34,439 of JAXIVJ010013446.1, read as the reverse complement.
AGGCGGCGGCGGGAGGAGGGAGGCGGTGGCGGGGAGGAGGTGAGGCGGCGGGAGGAGGGGAGGCGGCGGCGGCGGGGAGGAGGTGAGGCGGTGGGGAGGAGGTGAGGCGGCGGGAGGAGGTGAGGCGGCGGCGGGAGGAGGTGAGGCGGCGGCGGGAGGAGGGGAGGCGGCGGCGGCGGGAGGAGGGGAGGCGGCGGCGGCGGGAGGAGGGGAGGCGGCGGCGGGGAGGAGGGGAGGCGGCGGCAGGGAGGAGGGGAGGCGGCGGCGGGAGGAGGGGAGACGGTGGCGGGGAGGAGGGAGGCGGTGGCGGGAGGAGGGGAGGCGGCGGCGGGAGGAGGGGAGACGATGGCGGGGAGGAGGGAGGCGGTGGCGGGAGGAGGGGAGGCGGCGGCGGGATGAGGGCAGGCGGTGGCGGGGAGGAGGACAGGCGGCGGCGGGAGGAGGGCAGGCGGCGGCGGGAGGAGGGGAGGCGGCGGCGGGAGGAGGGAGGCGGCGGCGGGAGGAGGAGAGGCCGGCGGGAGGAGGGGAGGCGGCGGCGGGGAGGAGGGGAGGCGGCGGCGGGAGGAGGGAGGCGGCGGCTCTCAGTCGAGCGTCCGATGCGGGCCCGCTGACTCTCAGGTGCACAGCAGGAGCAGAACCACACGGCGGCGGTGGCCACTGGGTAGTGAGCGACCCAGTATGGTGCCTTCTCCGTACTGGAAGGAGTAGGTAGCTGCGTCTTACAGAAGGGCACAGACATACATAACAGCGGTCTATCAGCCTTCGCCACCGATCCATGGAGGAAGAGGAGGACGGTCTTTAAGATGCTGCTTCTTTGTATAAGTTTAAGACGCAAGTGTTCCTCTCCCATACTTCAATGCCTCAAGGTCAGTTAATTTTTCACGCGCAGTGGCGGTGTCGGCACGTCTGCACGTCTCTAAACTTCCGCTGGCAGTCGGTCTGGTCCATTCCCCATCTCCCGGCCCCCAGCCGAGCCAGCCGTGTCGGCACCGTATGCAGGGTTCAGTCGGTCTGGTCCATTCCCCATCTCCCGGCCCCCAGCCGAGCCAGCCGTGTCTGCACCGTGTGCAGGGTTCAGTCGGTCTGGTCCATTCCCCATCTCCCGGCCCCCAGCCGAGCCAGCCGTGTCGGCACCGTGTGCAGGGTTCAGTCGGTCTGGTCCATTCCCCATCTCCCGGCCCCCAGCCGAGCCAGCCGTGTCGGCACCGTGTGCAGGGTTCAGTCGGTCTGGTCCATTCCCCATCTCCCGGCCCCCAGCCGAGCCAGCCGTGTCGGCACCGTGTGCAGGGTTCAGTCGGTCTGGTCCATTCCCGATCTCCCGGCCCCCAGCCGTGCCAGCCGTGTCGGCACCGTGTGCAGGGTTCAGTCGGTCTGGTCCATTCCCCATCTCCCGGCCCCCAGCCGTGTCGGCACTGTGTGCAGGGTTCAGTCGGTCTGGTCCATTCCCCATCTCCCGGCCCCCAGCCGAGCCAGCCGTGTCGGCACCGTGTGCAGGGTTCAGTCGGTCTGGTCCATTCCCCATCTCCCGGCCCCCAGCCGAGCCAGCCGTGTCGGCACCGTGTGCAGGGTTCAGTCGGTCTGGTCCATTCCCCATCTCCCGGCCCCCAGCCGTGCCAGCCGTGTCGGCACCGTGTGCAGGGTTGTCGGTCTGGTCCATTCCCCATCTCCCGGCCCCCAGCCGTGCCAGCCGTGTCGGCACCGTGTGCAGGGTTCAGTCGGTCTGGTCCATTTCCCATCTCCCGGCCCCCAGCCGAGCCAGCCGTGTCGGCACCGTGTGCAGGGTTCAGTCGGTCTGGTCCATTCCCCATCTCCCGGCCCCCAGCCGTGCCAGCCGTGTCGGCACCGTGTGCAGGGTTCAGTCGGTCTGGTCCATTTCCCATCTCCCGGCCCCCAGCCGAGCCAGCCGTGTCGGCACCGTGTGCAGGGTTCAGTCGGTCTGGTCCATTCCCCATCTCCCGGCCCCCAGCCGAGCCAGCCGTGTCGGCACCGTGTGCAGGGTTCAGTCGGTCTGGTCCATTCCCCATCTCCCGGCCCCCAGCCGAGCCAGCCGTGTCGGCACCGTGTGCAGGGTTCAGTCGGTCTGGTCCATTCCCCATCTCCCGGCCCCCAGCCGTGCCAGCCGTGTCGGCACCGTGTGCAGGGTTCAGTCGGTCTGGTCCATTTCCCATCTCCCGGCCCCCAGCCGAGCCAGCCGTGTCGGCACCGTGTGCAGGGTTCAGTCGGTCTGGTCCATTCCCCATCTCCCGGCCCCCAGCCGAGCCAGCCGTGTCGGCACCGTGTGCAGGGTTCAGTCGGTCTGGTCCATTCCCCATCTCCCGGCCCCCAGCCGTGCCAGCCGTGTCGGCACCGTGTGCAGGGTTCAGTCGGTCTGGTCCATTCCCCATCTCCCGGCCCCCAGCCGTGCCAGCCGTGTCGGCACCGTGTGCAGGGTTCAGTCGGTCTGGTCCATTTCCCATCTCCCGGCCCCCAGCCGAGCCAGCCGTGTCGGCACCGTGTGCAGGGTTCAGTCGGTCTGGTCCATTCCCCATCTCCCGGCCCCCAGCCGAGCCAGCCGTGTCGGCACCGTGTGCAGGGTTCAGTCGGTCTGGTCCATTCCCCATCTCCCGGCCCCCAGCCGAGCCAGCCGTGTCGGCACCGTGTGCAGGGTTCAGTCGGTCTGGTCCATTCCCCATCTCCCGGCCCCCAGCCGTGCCAGCCGTGTCGGCACCGTGTGCAGGGTTCAGTCGGTCTGGTCCATTTCCCATCTCCCGGCCCCCAGCCGAGCCAGCCGTGTCGGCACCGTGTGCAGGGTTCAGTCGGTCTGGTCCATTCCCCATCTCCCGGCCCCCAGCCGAGCCAGCCGTGTCGGCACCGTGTGCAGGGTTCAGTCGGTCTGGTCCATTCCCCATCTCCCGGCCCCCAGCCGAGCCAGCCGTGTCGGCACCGTGTGCAGGGTTCAGTCGGTCTGGTCCATTCCCCATCTCCCGGCCCCCAGCCGAGCCAGCCGTGTCGGCACCGTGTGCAGGGTTCAGTCGGTCTGGTCCATTCCCCATCTCCCGGCCCCCAGCCGAGCCAGCCGTGTCGGCACCGTGTGCAGGGTTCAGTCGGTCTGGTCCATTCCCGATCTCCCGGCCCCCAGCCGTGCCAGCCGTGTCGGCACCGTGTGCAGGGTTCAGTCGGTCTGGTCCATTCCCCATCTCCCGGCCCCCAGCCGTGTCGGCACTGTGTGCAGGGTTCAGTCGGTCTGGTCCATTCCCCATCTCCCGGCCCCCAGCCGTGCCAGCCGTGTCGGCACCGTGTGCAGGGTTCAGTCGGTCTGGTCCATTCCCCATCTCCCGGCCCCCAGCCGTGTCGGCACTGTGTGCAGGGTTCAGTCGGTCTGGTCCATTCCCCATCTCCCGGCCCCCAGCCGAGCCAGCCGTGTCGGCACCGTGTGCAGGGTTCAGTCGGTCTGGTCCATTCCCCATCTCCCGGCCCCCAGCCGTTTCGGCACCGTGTGCAGGGTTCAGTCGGTCTGGTCCATTCCCCATCTCCCGGCCCCCAGACGTGCCAGCCGTGTCGGCACCGTGTGCAGGGTTCAGTCGGTCTGGTCCATTCCCCACCTCCCGGCCCCCAGCCGTGCCAGCCGTGTCGGCACCGTGTGCAGGGTTCAGTCGGTCTGGTCCATTCCCCATCTCCCGGCCCCCAGCCGAGCCAGCCGTGTCGGCACCGTGTGCAGGGTTCAGTCGGTCTGGTCCATTCCCCATCTCCCGGCCCCCAGCCGAGCCAGCCGTGTCGGCACCGTGTGCAGGGTTCAGTCGGTCTGGTCCATTCCCCATCTCCCGGCCCCCAGCCGTGCCAGCAGTGTCGGCACCGTGTGCAGGGTTCAGTCGGTCTGGTCCATTCCCCATCTCCCGGCCCCCAGCCGTGCCAGCCGTGTCGGCACCGTGTGCAGGGTTCAGTCGGTCTGGTCCATTCCCCATCTCCCGGCCCCCAGCCGAGCCAGCCGTGTCGGCACCGTGTGCAGGGTTCAGTCGGTCTGGCCCATTCCCCATCTCCCGGCCCCCAGCCGTGCCAGCCGTGTCGGCACCGTGTGCAGGGTTCAGTCGGTCTGGTCCATTCCCCATCTCCCGGCCCCCAGCCGTGCCAGCCGTGTCGGCACCGTGTGCAGGGTTCAGTCGGTCTGGTCCATTTCCCATCTCCCGGCCCCCAGCCGAGCCAGCCGTGTCGGCACCGTGTGCAGGGTTCAGTCGGTCTGGTCCATTCCCCATCTCCCGGCCCCCAGCCGAGCCAGCCGTGTCGGCACCGTGTGCAGGGTTCAGTCGGTCTGGTCCATTCCCCATCTCCCGGCCCCCAGCCGAGCCAGCCGTGTCGGCACCGTGTGCAGGGTTCAGTCGGTCTGGTCCATTCCCCATCTCCCGGCCCCCAGCCGTGCCAGCCGTGTCGGCACCGTGTGCAGGGTTCAGTCGGTCTGGTCCATTTCCCATCTCCCGGCCCCCAGCCGAGCCAGCCGTGTCGGCACCGTGTGCAGGGTTCAGTCGGTCTGGTCCATTCCCCATCTCCCGGCCCCCAGCCGAGCCAGCCGTGTCGGCACCGTGTGCAGGGTTCAGTCGGTCTGGTCCATTCCCCATCTCCCGGCCCCCAGCCGAGCCAGCCGTGTCGGCACCGTGTGCAGGGTTCAGTCGGTCTGGTCCATTCCCCATCTCCCGGCCCCCAGCCGAGCCAGCCGTGTCGGCACCGTGTGCAGGGTTCAGTCGGTCTGGTCCATTCCCCATCTCCCGGCCCCCAGCCGAGCCAGCCGTGTCGGCACCGTGTGCAGGGTTCAGTCGGTCTGGTCCATTCCCCATCTCCCGGCCCCCAGCCGAGCCAGCCGTGTCGGCACCGTTTGCAGGGTTCGGTCGGTCTGGTCCATTTCCCATCTCCCGGCCCCCAGCCGAGCCAGCCGTGTCGGCACCGTTTGCAGGGTTCGGTCGGTCTGGTCCATTCCCCATCTCCCGGCCCCCAGCCGAGCCAGCCGTGTCGGCACCGTGTGCAGGGTTCAGTCGGTCTGGTCCATTCCCCATCTCCCGGCCCCCAGCCGAGCCAGCCGTGTCGGCACCGTGTGCAGGGTTCAGTCGGTCTGGTCCATTCCCGATCTCCCGGCCCCCAGCCGTGTCGGCACCGTGTGCAGGGTTCAGTCGGTCTGGTCCATTCCCCATCTCCCGGCCCCCAGCCGAGCCAGCCGTGTCGGCACCGTGTGCAGGGTTCAGGGAACCCGACGGCCGACACCGGCCCAGTCGGCCACACGGCCGCACGGCCGCACGGCCGCACGGCATGCTAATCCCCCATTGTGAGACGATTGTCGCCTAAATCTTCGTCACGTGACGGCTGGTTCGGTGCGGAGAATGCCGCGCTGCAGCCGGCAGCTGTAGTGTACGGCCCGGGCCGGCACAACAGACCGGAAACCGCGGGGCGCAGAGTCCACACCGCCGCCGAGACGTCACTCAGAGACGGCTTCGCCTCTATTGGTATCTCGCCATTTACAGATAACATATCGGACACTCAGCGTTATTTATGAAAAATGCTATCATCACTCACCACATCAAAGTTTGTGATTTATACGTGTCAGTTTTGGATGGCACAAGTGTGCCGATACGAAGTAAAAAGTGTGTCACGGACTCGTCATATACACGCTGGCGATAGGCAGATTGCGTCAACGAAAGACAGTCAATACTCAGCTGACTGCTCCTCCGGGACTGGCAAACAACCACACACTGAATGAGTAGGTACTGAACGTTGTTGGAGGTCAGCAGACACTCAGACACCCAGACAGGACTCCAGACGACTGAGAGGACACTGGCTCCTTACCCCGACCCAGCAGGGGACAGGGGTAGGGGTACCGGACCCAGCAGGGGACAGGGGTAGGGGTACCGGACCCAGCAGGGAACATGGGTTAGGGGTACCGGACCCAGCAGGGGACAGGGGGTAGGGGTACCGGACCCAGCTGGGGACAGGGGTAGGGGTACCGGACCCAGCAGGGGACAGGGGTTAGGGGTACCGGACCCAGCAGGGGACAGGGATTGGGGGTACCGGACCCAGCAGGGGACAGGGGATAGGGGTACCGGACCCAGCAGGGGACAGGGGTTAGGGGTACCGGACCCAGCAGGGGACAGGGGTAGGGGTACCGGACCCAGCAGGGGACATGGGTTAGGGGTACCGGACCCATCAGGGGACAGGGTGTAGGGGTACCGGACCCAGCAGGGGACAGGGGTTAGGGGTATCGGACCCAGCAGGGGACAGGGGTACCGGACCCAGCAGGGGACATGGGGTAGGTGTACCGGACCCAGCAGGGGACAGGGGTACCGGACCCAGCAGGGGACAGGGGGTAGGGGTACCGGACCGGACCCAGCAGGGGACAGGGGGTATGGGTACCGGTCCCAGCAGGAGTCAGGAGATAGGGGTACCGTACCGGACCCATCAGGGGACAGGGTAGGGGTACCGGACCCAGCAGAGACAGGGGTAGGGGTACCGTACCGGACCCAGCAGCAGACAGGGGGCAGAGGTACCGTACCGGACCCAGCAGGGGACATGGGGTAGGGGTACCGTACCGAACCCAGCGGGGGACAGGGGGCAGAGGTACCGTACCGGACCCAGCAGAGGACATGGGGTAGGGGTACCGTACCAGACTCAGCAGGGGACAGGGGGCAGAGGTACCGTACCGGACCCATCAGGGGACAGGGGTAGGGGTACCGTACCGGACCCAGCAGGGGACAGGGAGTAGGGGTACCGTACCGAACCCAGCAGGGGACAGGGGGCAGAGGTACCGTACCGGACCCAGCAGGGGACAGGGGTAGGGGTACTGTACCGGACCCAGCAGGGGACGGGGGCAGAGGTACCGTACCTGACCCAGCAGGGACAGGGGTAGGGGTACCGGACCCAGTAGGGGACAGGGGTTAGGGATACCGGACCCAGCAGGGGACAGGGGTAGGTGTACCGGACCCAGCAGGGGACAGAGGGTAGGGATACCGGACCCAGCAGGGGACAGGGGTTAGGGGTACCGGACCCAGCAGGGGGCAGGTGGTAGGGTTATCGGACCCAGCAGGGGACAGGGGTTAGGGATACCGGACCCATCAGGGGACAGGGGTACCGGACCCAGCAGGGGACATGGGGTAGGTGTACCGGACCCAGCAGGGGACAGGGGGTAGGAGTACCGGACCCATCAGGGGACAGGGGGTAGGGGTACCGGACCGGACCCAGCAGGGGACAGGGGGTATGGGTACCGGACCCAGCAGGAGTCAGGAGATAGGGGTACCGTACCGAACCCATCAGGGGACAGGGTAGGGGTACCGGACCCAGCATATACAGGGGTAGGGGTACCGTACCGGACCCAGCAGCAGATAGGAGGCAGAGGTACCGTACCGGACCCAGCAGGGGACATGGGGTAGGGGTACCGTACCGAACTCAGCGGGGGACAGGGGGCAGAGGTACCGTACCGGACCCAGTAGGGGACATGGGGTAGGGGTACCGTACCGGACCCAGCAGGGGACAGAGGTACCGTACCGGACCCAGCAGGGGACAGGGGTAGGGGTACCGTACCGGACCCAGCAGGGGACAGGGGGTAGGGGTACCGTACCGAACCCAGCAGGGGACAGGGGGCAGAGGTACCGTACCCAGCAGGGGACAGGGGTAGGGGTACCGGACCCAGCAGGGGACAGGGGTAGGGGTACCGGACCCATCAGGGGACAGAGGTTAGGGGCACCGTACCCAGCATGGGACAGGGGTAGGGGTACCGGACCCATCAGGGGACATGGGTTATGGGTACCGGACCCAGCAGGGGACAGGGGTAGGGGTACCGTACCCAGCAGGGGACAGGGGTTAGGGGTACCGGACCCAGCAGGGACAGGGGTAGGGGTACCGGACCCAGCAGGGGATAGGGGGCAGAGGTACCGTACCGGACCCAGCAGGGACAGGGGGCAGAGGTACCGTACCGGACCCATCAGGGGGCAGAGGTACCGTATCGGACCCAGCAGGGACAGGGGTAGGGATACCGTACCGGACCCAGCAGGGGACAGGGGGCAGAGGTACCGTACCGGACCCAGCAGGGGACAGGGGTAGGGGTACCGTACCGGACCCAGCAGGAGACCTGGTGACAGGTGAGAGGGGGACATGGTCGGTACGTACCGCCTCCGCCGAGAGACTTGAGTCGTTGGCGGCGTACCGGTCCTGGTTGAGTGCCGTCCGCTCCGCCTTACAGGCCCCGTGGAACTCAGACTTAGCTTTGTTCACCTGAAACACGCGGCCGCCACCGGTCAGCGAACAACAATGGCACATAGAAATACACCACAGGTCAGGATGTAATGCCGACCGGCCGGCCGGCCTCATGTTAACCCTATGGTTTACAGTCGATACAACGTTACTAACGAAATGATCGTGAGAACAGACGAGGACATCTCAACAGACAGCGTCTACTCGGTGTTTCACATATGACTCGACCTCACAGAGCTATAGCTTTATACTTTTTTTGTGTGTGCGAAACATGGTGATGGTTTTCGGGACAAACACCGGCTCCAAGACAGGACAGCATGACCGTGAAGTCCCGACATTTCCTGGCTCCAAGACAGGACAGCATGACCATGAAGTCCCGACATTTCCCGGCTCCAAGACAGGGCAATACGACCGTGAAGTCCCGATATTTCCCGGCTCCAAGACAACACGACCGTGAAGTCCCGACGTTTCCCGGCTCCAAGAACGGGCAATACGACCGTGAAGTCCCGACTTTTCCCGGCTCCAAGACACCACGACCGTGAAGTCCCGGCATTTCCCGGCTCCAAGACAGGGCAATACGACCGTGAAGTCCCGACATTTCCCAGCTCCAAGACAGGGCAACACGACCGTGAAGCCCCGACATTTCCCGGCTCCAAGACAGGGCAATACGACCGTGAAGTCCCGATATTTCCCGGCTCCAAGACAAGACAATACGACCGTGAAGTCCCGACATTTCCCGGCTCCAAGACAGGACAACACGGCCGTGAAGTGCCGATATTTCTCGGCTCCAAGACAGGGCAATACGACCGTGAAGTCCCGACATTTCCCGGCTCTAAGACAGGACAACACGACCGTGAAGTCCCGACATTTCCCGGCTCCAAGACAACACGACCGTGAAGTCCCGACATTTCTCGGCTCCAAGACAGGACAACACGACCGTGAAGTCCCGACATTTCCCGACTCCAAGACAGGACAATACGACCGTGAAGTCCCGACATTTCCCGGCTCCAAGACAGGGCAACACGACCGTGAAGTCCCGACATTTCCCGGCTCCAAGACAGGGCAAAACGACCGTAAAGTCCCGACATTTCCCGACTCCAAGACAGGACAACACAACCGTGAAGTCCCGACATTTCCCGGCTCCAAGACAACACGACCGTGATGTCCCGACATTTCCCGGCTCCAAGACAACACGACCGTGAAGTCCCGACATTTCCCGGCTCCAAGACAGGGCAACACGACCGTGAAGTCCCGACATTTCCCGGCTCCAAGACAGGACAATACGACAGTGAAGTCCCGATATTTCCCGGCTCCAAGACAACACGACCGTGAAGTCCCGACATTTCCCGGCTCAAAGACAACACGACCGTGAAGTCCCGACATTTCCCGGCTCCAAGAGAGGGCAAAACGACCGTGAAGTCCCGACATTTCCCGGCTCCAAGACAGGGCAAAACGACCGTAAAGTTCCGACATTTCCCGGCTCCAAGACAGGACAACACGACCGTGAAGTCCCGACATTTCCCAGCTCCAAGACAGGGCAACACGACCGTGAAGTCCCGACATTTCCCGGCTCCAAGACAAGACAACACGACCGTGAAGTCCCGACATTTCCCGGCTCCAAGACAGGGCAATACGACCGTGAAGTTCCGACATTTCCCGGCTCCAAGACAGGGCAATACGACCGTGAAGTCCCGACATTTCCCGGCTTCAAGACAGGGCAACACGACCGTGAAGTCCCGACATTTCCCGGCTCCAAGACAGGGCAACACGACCGTGAAGTCCCGACATTTCCCGGCTCAAAAACAACACGACCGTGAAGTCCCGACATTTCCCCGCTCCAAGACAGGGCAAAACGACCGTAAAGTCCCGACATTTCCCGGCTCCAAGACAGGACAACACGACCGTGAAGTCCCGACATTTCCCAGCTCCAAGACAGGGCAACACGACCGTGAAGTCCCGACATTTCCCAGCTCCAAGACAGGGCAACACGACCGTGAAGTCCCGACATTTCCCGGCTCCAAGACAAGACAACACGACCGTGAAGTCCCGACATTTCCCGGCTCCAAGACAGGGCAATACGACCGTGAAGTTCCGACATTTCCCGGCTCCAAGACAGGGCAATACGACCGTGAAGTCACGACATTTCCCGGCTCCAAGACAACACGACCGTGAAGTACCGACATTTCCCGGCTCCAAGACAGGGCAACACGACCGTGAAGTCCCGACATTTCCCGGCTCCAAGACAGGGCAACACGACCGTGAAGTCCCGACATATCCCGGCTCCAAGACAGGGCAATACGACCGTGAAGTCCCGACATTTCCCGGCTCCAAGACAAGACAACACGACCGTGAAGTCCCGACATTTCCCGGCTCCAAGACAGGGCAATACGACCGTGAAGTCCCGACATTTCCCGGTTCCAAGACAAGACAACACGACCGTGAACTCCCGACATTTCGTTGTGACCTGTGGTGAGCAGCGCAATGCACGTTTCGTCAGCATCGACACACCAATCATTCACCAATGCAGGCAATCACTGCACATCGACAAACAATCGGCCACCACTGCAGACAATCACTGTACATCGACACACCAATCATTCACCAATGCAGGCAATCACTGTACATCGACAAACAATCGGCCACCACTGCAGACAATCACTGTACATCGCCACACCAATCATTCACCAATGCAGGCAATCACTGTACATCGACAAACAATCGGCCACCACTGCAGACAATCACTGTACATCGCCACACCAATCATTCACCAATGCAGGCAATCACTGTACATCGACAAACAATCGGCCACCACTGCAGACAATCACTGTACATCGACACACCAATCATTCACCAATGCAGGCAATCACTGTACATCGACAAACAGTCGGCCACCACTGCAGACAATCACTGCACATCAGTACAACAACTGATCACCACTGTGCACAAACAGTGCACTTGTCAAAACACACCGGCGGGTCTGCGATCCGTCAGTTGTAAAGCACGTGCCGCATGAGACAACTCTTTATTTATTTATGTATTTATACACATCATGAAGTAGCTCCGTGAAACACGGCTATTCTGCACCTCGAGTCATAAAGGCATAAAAAGCGAACAATTTGGAGTCAGGCATTCACAACAGGCGCACGATGTCATATTGTGTCACAGTATTTATGTACCGACATCAGTCGTCGTCACCAAACTGACTTCTTAAGAGCCATCTTCGCACCTCGCCTTTAAAAAGTGAGGGCTGCATATCACGCATGGCTGCTGGCAGGCCGTTGAATTTGGTCACGATAAAGTATAAAAACCTGCGCTTTCCCGACTAGATCTTATCTGAGGGGTCACAAGCTGGTCCGACTGCCTAGTGGAGCGATGGTGAATGTCGTGTCTGGTGATGGGCAATTGTCCATGGGCAATTGTCTCTGGCTCAGATATACACCGAATCTTGTTTAGAAGTGTGAGGCCGTGATACAAGAACATGTTCTCGGCTGTGAGGAATTTAAGCTCCCGTGACTCGCTCGGCCTCTCTGTCTCAGAGAGTGGTCAGAACTCAGAGCGGGGTTGGGGGTGGGCGGGGGGTGACCAGTCGCCGGTCCTGTACAGGCGAGGTGGACTGACCGGGCGCCGTATGACTGGCACACTGGTTATGACCACAACCACACCGCCTCTGGACACGAGTAGGAGTGGAGCTCAACTCGGCACCGTAACGACGTGCAGGCACTGTCCCGTACCATCGTCGTGCCACAGAGCCTGCCTGTGTACTGCCAGCCGGTGCCGACACCGAGCCATAGAGCCTGCCTGTATACTGCTACCCGGTGCCGACACCGCGCCACATAGCCTGCCTGTATACTGCCAGCCGGTGGTGCCGACACCTCGCCATAGAGCCTGCCTGTATACTGCCAGCCGGTGCCGACACCTCGCCATAGAGCCTGCCTGTATACTGCCAGCCGGTGGTGCCGACACCGCGCCATAGAGCCTGCCTGTATACTGCCAGCCGGTGGTGCCGACACCGCGCCATAGAGCCTGCCTGTATACTGCCAGCCGGTGCCGACACCTCGCCATAGAGCCTGCCTGTATACTGCCAGCCGGTGGTGCCGACACCGCGCCATAGAGCCTGCCTGTATACTGCCAGCCGGTGCCGACACCTCGCCATAGAGCCTGCCTGTATACTGCCAGCCGGTGCCGACACCTCGCCATAGAGCCTGCCTGTATACTGCCAGCCGGTGCCGACACCGCGCCATAGAGCCTGCCTGTACATATACTGCCACCCGGTGCCGACACCGCGCCACATAGCCTGCCTGTACATATACTGCCACCCGGTGCCGACACCGCGCCATAGAGCCTGCCTGTATACTGCCAGCCGGTGCCGACACCTCGCCACATAGCCCGCCTGTATACTGCCAGCCGGTGCCGACACCGCGCCATAGAGCCTGCCTGTATACTGCGAGCCGGTGGTGCCGACACCGCGCCATAGAGCCTGCCTGTATACTGCCAGCCGGTGGTGCCGACACCGCGCCATAGAGCCTGCCTGTATACTGCCAGCCGGTGCCGACACCTCGCCATAGAGCCTGCCTGTATACTGCCAGCCGGTGCCGACACCGCGCCACATAGCCTGCCTGTGTACTGCCAGCCGGTGGTGCCGACACCGCGCCATATAGCCTGCCTGTATACTGCCAGCCGGTGCCGACACCGCGCCATAGAGCCTGCCTGTATACTGCCAGCCGGTGGTGCCGACACCGCGCCATAGAGCCTGCCTGTATACTGCCAGCCGGTGCCGACACCTCGCCATAGAGCCTGCCTGTATACTGCCAGCCGGTGGTGCCGACACCGCGCCATAGAGCCTGCCTGTATACTGCCACCCGGTGCCGACACCGCGCCACATAGCCTGTCTGTATACTGCCACCCGGTGCCGACACCGCGCCATAGAGCCTGCCTGTATACTGCCAGCCGGTGGTGCCGACACCGCGCCATATAGCCTGCCTGTATACTGCCAGCCGGTGCCGACACCGCGCCATAGAGCCTGCCTGTATACTGCCAGCCGGTGCCGACACCTCGCCATAGAGCCTGCCTGTATACTGCCAGCCGGTGCCGACACCGCGTCACATAGCCTGCCTGTATACTGCCAGCCGGTGCCGACACCGCGCCATAGAGCCTGCCTGTATACTGCCACCCGGTGCCGACACCGCGCCACATAGCCTGCCTGTATACTGCCAGCCGGTGCCGACACCTCGCCATAGAGCCTGCCTGTATACTGCCACCCGGTGCCGACACCGCGCCACATAGCCTGCCTGTATACTGCCAGCCGGTGCCGACACCTCGCCATAGAGCCTGCCTGTATACTGCCAGCCGGTGCCGACACCTCGCCATAGAGCCTGCCTGTATACTGCCAGCCGGTGCCGACACCGCGCCATAGAGCCTGCCTGTATACTGCCAGCCGGTGCCGACACCTCGCCATAGAGCCTGCCTGTATACTGCCAGCCGGTGCCGACACCTCGCCATAGAGCCTGCCTGTATACTGCCACCCGGTGCCGACACCGCGCCACATAGCCTGCCTGTACATATACTGCCACCCGGTGCCGACACCGCGCCACATAGCCCGCCTGTATACTGCCAGCCGGTGGTGCCGACACCTCGCCATAGAGCCTGCCTGTATACTGCCAGCCGGTGGTGCCGACACCGCGCCATAGAGCCTGCCTGTATACTGCCAGCCGGTGCCGACACCTCGCCATAGAGCCTGCCTGTATACTGCCAGCCGGTGGTGCCGACACCTCGCCATAGAGCCTGCCTGTATACTGCCAGCCGGTGCCGACACCTCGCCATAGAGCCTGCCTGTATACTGCCACCCGGTGCCGACACCGCGCCACATAGCCTGCCTGTACATACACTGCCACCCGGTGCCGACACCGCGCCACATAGCCCGCCTGTATACTGCCAGCCGGTGGTGCCGACACCTCGCCATAGAGCCTGCCTGTATACTGCCAGCCGGTGCCGACACCGCGCCATAGAGCCTGCCTGTATACTGCCAGCCGGTGGTGCCGACACCGCGCCATAGAGCCTGCCTGTATACTGCCAGCCGGTGCCGACACCGCGCCAAATAGCCCGCCTGTATACTGCCAGCCGGTGGTGCCGACACCTCGCCACATAGCCTGCCTGTATACTGCCAGCCGGTGCCGACACCTCGCCATAGAGCCTGCCTGTATACTGCCACCCGGTGCCGACACCTCGCCATAGAGCCTGCCTGTATACTGCCAGCCGGTGGTGCCGACACCGCGCCATAGAGCCTGCCTGTATACTGCCACCCGGTGCCGACACCGCGCCACATAGCCTGCCTGTATACTGCCAGCCGGTGCCGACACCTCGCCATAGAGCCTGCCTGTATACTGCCAGCCGGTGCCGACACCGCGCCATAGAGCCTGCCTGTATACTGCCAGCCGGTGCCGACACCTCGCCATAGAGCCTGCCTGTATACTGCCAGCCGGTGCCGACACCTCGCCATAGAGACTGCCTGTATACTGCCAGCCGGTGGTGCCGACACCGCGCCACATAGCCTGCCTGTATACTGCCAGCCGGTGCCGACACCTCGCCATAGAGCCTGCCTGTATACTGCCAGCCGGTGCCGACACCGCGCCATAGAGCCTGCCTGTATACTGCCAGCCGGTGGTGCCGACACCTCGCCATAGAGCCTGCCTGTATACTGCCAGCCGGTGCCGACACCTCGCCATAGAGCCTGCCTGTATACTGCCAGCCGGTGCCGACACCGCGCCATAGAGCCTGCCTGTATACTGCCAGCCGGTGCCGACACCTCGCCATAGAGCCTGCCTGTATACTGCCAGCCGGTGGTGCCGACACCGCGCCATAGAGCCTGCCTGTATACTGCCAGCCGGTGCCGACACCTCGCCATAGAGACTGCCTGTATACTGCCACCCGGTGCCGACACCGCGCCATAGAGCCTGCCTGTATAGTGCCAGCCGGTGGTGCCGACACCTCGCCATAGAGCCTGCCTGTATACTGCCAGCCGGTGCCGACACCTCGCCACATAGCCTGCCTGTATACTGCCAGCCGGTGCCGACACCTCGCCATAGAGACTGCCTGTCACCGGGCAGCGTATCCCGCGGTGCACGCTCTGCGAGTTATGTCACGTGGCAGGGTCACGGCGGTGTTCGGTGAAGCTTGCCACCGGTCTGGCTACCTTGTCTGCGGACCAGGCCCGACCAGACTCCGAGCAGTCACATCCAGTCACATCTTCTGTCACA
This sequence comes from Chirona hameri, assembly GCA_036785665.1. Classification (NCBI taxonomy): domain Eukaryota; kingdom Metazoa; phylum Arthropoda; class Thecostraca; order Balanomorpha; family Balanidae; genus Chirona; species Chirona hameri. The sequence continues at coordinate 18,984 of JAXIVJ010013446.1, read as the reverse complement.
TGTTCTGTCACACAGGTGAGCCACCACCCAGGCTGCCGCCGGACACATCCGACAGACTGTCGCAGTACCGCGTCGCTCCGCACGGCGCCCCGTCATCGCTGCCTCCACGCCCACTCGGGCCGGCATTCCATCGCCCCGGCAGCGGCCGTGTGGTCGCCCCGTAAACAGCGTCCCGGCGGCTCACAGGTCAGCGGCGGCCCGTCCGGAGACCGGCTCCGCCCGCGGCCCACAGCCACCGAGCAGCGGACCGCGCCGTGCTGCGCTGCACTGCGGCCGCCGAGCCGCGCCGCGCGTGTGGAGGCCCCGCACAGCGCCGCACAGCGCCGCGGTCACTCACTCCTACCGACCGGCGGCGGCGGCGGCGGCGACGGCGGCCCGGGCGGAGCACGTGAGCAGACGGGAGGGCGTCTGGCGCGCTCCGGCCGCCCGGCGACATCGGACCGCCCGCCCACCTGTGTCAGAGAACATCACGAGATCGGCGGGGATGAGGCCACGCGGCCGCCGCGGACTGACCGGCCGAGTTTCGCATCAGCCCGACATTTTCACAGCCGGGACCACATAGATCTTATCATGTTTGTTCATCGAACGCCACCACAAAATTAAAGCTTTGCTCTTGTATCCCTTATGGCCTTGTTCACCCTGCCTGGGCAGATACAGGAGTCAGAACCTTCACGTTTGATGCGAAACAGCAAAGCGCCAGGGCGGACAGCCGAGCGAGTCATCGTCACTCTAAGTGCGTTTACTCTGTCACATTGTCACAGGTGTTTACTGTAAGTGCGACAAGGCGGAAACGTCGCCGCAGAGGGCGATGCGGTCAAAAGTTCCGCCACCTAGCGTATAGCTGTGCTTGCACAAAGCCGCAGCTCCACTTCTCAATGACTGCTGACTTGCCCAGCGTGGCGACTGAACAGCGGTGTAGAGTACACGTGAATAGTAGCGTGACGCACCACTGGCTGTGCCCGAGTGGTGCGGCACTAAAATGGCGGATGGCTGCTGCCACAGAAGATCGCCGACAGCGGCTCAGAGAGGAGAGCGGGGCTTGGTCGGAGGCCCGGGCGGTGACGGTAGGGAGACAGCGGCAACCAGTGGCGCGTTGTGACGGTCGTGGCGCGGCGCGCCGCGTGGCGACCAGTGGCGCGGAGCGGCGATCAGATGTGTCTGGACAAGACGTCGGTCGTGACCAAACGAGTCGACGGTCGTTACCGTCGTGTTAACCGTCAGTGATGTTTCGAGTCGTTGCCAAGCGAGTGAACGGTGAAAGGAGAAATCACATTTAAACCCTCGCCCTACAGGAGCTTTTTTCACCTTCGCCCTACGGGGGGGTCCTAAAAAGACCCCCCTTGTTAACTTCCAAACCAAGCAAGATAGAGCAACGCGGTAAGAACCAACATGTTGTCTGTCATATTTGGAATCTAACGGCATGCAATTTTTAGGTTTCGGGTCAACGAGTGACCTTCTAGGTCAAGTGAATGACCTCGATCGATCACGTCCAGAACAGCGATTTTGCTCTGTCAGAAAACCTCAAAATTAGAAATTGATAAATGTTAACAAAAAGGCATGTTCCTAGACCAGTTTTCTTCAGAAATACAAAAAAGATAATTATTTATTCGTATCTGGTAAAAAGTCAAAAAAAGTTATAAAAAAATGGCATCATGAGTTTCTTACACTTAGGGACCCATCACTCAGTCAAACATAGAGATGTTGCTTTGAAATTTGGTTTGAGTATTATCCATACTCAGTTCTCTCACATATATTCCGTTTTTTTTTTTTAACATCTTTGAAAATTTTAATTTTGTGGTGATTTTCCCCCAAAAAAACAGTTTCTGTTCATTTTAGGGGTCAAAAACCCAAAATTTCGAAAATCTGAGATTGCCATTTTAAAGACAATGACATTTTATATCTTTGCTGAATTGCGTTTTCAATTTGTTTCAAAACTCTGTTTTCTACGATTTTTCAAACATTTATCGTTTTTCCAACAACATGACGTCATCAAAACGTCATTATTTCCCAAATTTCTCAACCAATTTCAACGAAATTTTTACAGCATACGTATAATTGTTGTAAACTCAGCTTCTGCGAATTTCAGCAAGATGCGCCGCATATGTAAAAAGTTATGCAAGAAAAACCTCAGGGGGGTCGTTTTAGGACCTCCCCGTAGGGCGAGGGTTAACTCGGATCCGGACATCAATATTTAAAATAAAGAAATACTACAACTTTGGATGAATATCGGGGACAAGGTCACGATATAAACTAAAATCTGTGTTGCTGTTGCTGAGTATAAGGTATGCACTATGTTGACCAATGGTATACAATGGTATGCTATGGTAATACAAATTGACTTATCGCCCAATTGACTGCTAAGAAACTGAAAACAGCATGTCAATGGAAGCAATACAATCTGAAATATGAATTTGTGTCGCTTTCCACCAGAAGTCGCTGACTGTGTGCTAATGACTCTATTGAGCTCCTGGTCGTGACCGCTGGCCGGTCCAGCCGTGAGGGTGGAGTCCGGCCGAGTCACGACGTCAATCCAGGCAGAGCGGCTCACACCTGCTGCCGAGCGAGATGTGGCACTAGCTGACACGGCACCGCAGACCCACAGATGGAGCGGCTCAGCCGTCAGCCACATACCTTATCCAGCAGCTTGTGCCAGCTCTTCTGCGCCTTCTTGAAGGCGTCATCGAGGTCCTTCTTCTCCTTGAACTGCATCAGCGACTGTGCAATGGAAAACATAGTGGAAATTAGTCATCGCGGCACAATAACTATGCAACAGGGAGAAGAAAGAAAGAAACCCCTCATGGCTGTAAGTACTATCGCATTACAAAATGCAGTACGTGTGGGAGTTAAATATCAGAATCAAATACATTGAGCGGAGTGAACAAATAATAAAACTCAAAACATTCCGTATGGAAAAGGCAGGCAAGGATCAGTGCACATCAGCCTGGCTTCCAAACATTGTTATTTTGCTAACATTGCTATTTAACATTCCTATTTAACATTAACACTGCTATGTCTATCAAAACATTGTTACTTTTCATTCCGCTGAATATGCTTGCTATGAGGCATAACAAACATTATTTATCACAAACAGGATCGTTCCAAATCTCAGTCAAAGATTGGCCAGCACCACACGGTTGTTTTGCAGTGAGCCGCACGTCGACGTTTCATACCAGGAAACACTCTGCGGCGATAGTACCTGGGACGGGTCCTATTTGTTAGCCGACCTCTGTAATTACTCGTCTCCAACGCGGCGGCCTCCCGTTCAGTCGACCTCGACCGCCGACCGGTACACATCCCGTCTCCGGTCAAAACAACGCGCCGCGGCCGGCCATTCTGCCAACGACCGGTACACATCCCGTCGAAACTAGCGCCGCCGCCGCCGCCGCCGCCGCCCGCCGCCCGCCGCCCGCCGCCCGCCGCTGGGCCGACGGTGAGAGAGGCAGGAAGGGACGGCGGCTGGCTCCCGCCTGGCTCCCGGCTGGCCGGCATCACGTCACGGCGGAACGAGCCGTCACGGCCCGGCTCGGAGCGGCTGGATCATCTCTGGCGGCACCATTCGCCGTCCGGTCAGCCGCCGTGTAAAAAAGAACACCACAGCGGCTCCGGACCCGGATGCACGCCACGCTCCGGAACGGAGGTAGGCAGGGTTCCGATTACAGCGGCGGTCGGGATAGCTGTCGGGTTGTGTCGGGATGTCGGTCGGGATGTGTTGACATACTGTCAACACAGGGTCACCAGCAGACGGCAGAACTAGCAGTCGCCAGCGACTCACTTCCAAGGCCGAGGCCATTGCTGCCCGCGCGCGGTCCCATACGGCAGTATCACTAAAACACATCCCTGGAATGTGCCGCTGTCCAACGGGCGACGACATGCTAATGGGGAGATAGCCGCCGAGTGAGAGCACTGATGCTCATTTGGCTGACAGACGACAGTGTAATGGCCACTCGTTCACATGATACTGGCTGAGCGTGCTGAACAACCACTGCCGGCTGCTGCTCTGTAACCGCATTGCGCAGGTCAGCGACCCGGCCTGCCGAGGGTTTACAATTCACACATGGTGAGTCAAGTGAGACAAAGTAAACGTCCCAAAAATTGGTAACAATGTTTTAATTAGTTTGCGAGTTATCTAATTATGGGGTGGGGAGGGAGAGCGTCCGACCCGTGTCGCCAGAATAGGACAGGCGACTGCACTGGCTGCACTGTGAGCGGGCGCCGGGCTGTCTAACGACACCCGTGTCGCCAGAACAGGACAGGCGACTGTACTGGCTGCACTGTGAGCGGGCGCCGGGCTGTCTAACGACACCCGTGTCGCCAGAATAGGACAGGCGACTGCATTGGCTGCACTGTGAGCGGGCGCCGGGCTGTCTAACGACACCCGTGTCGCCAGAACAGGACAGGCGACTGCACTGGCTGCACTGTGAGCGGGCGCCGGGCTGTCTAACGACACCCGTGTCGCCAGAACAGGACAGGCGACTGCACTGGCTGCACTGGCTGCACTGTGAGCGGGCGCCGGGCTGTCTAACGACACCCGTGTCGCCAGAACAGGACAGGCGACTGCACTGGCTGCACTGGCTGCACTGTGAGCGGGCGCCGGGCTGTCTAACGACACCCGTGTCGCCAGAACAGGACAGGCGACTGCACTGGCTGCACTGGCTGCACTGTGAGCGGGCGCCGGGCTGTCTAACGACACCCGTGTCGCCAGAACAGGACAGGCGACTGCACTGGCTGCACTGGCTGCACTGCGAGCGGGCATCGGGCTGATTGAGTTCGCGGTGGCCGGCCGCAGACAGACGCTGGTGGCGCAACCCTCAGCGCGCAACTCGATACTGCCGGCCGGGCACAGAGTGCACGCCGCCGTGCACACCGCCCCGCACCGCTTTTAAGCACCACCGTGTCACCACAGACCAGTCCACAGGTTACCATAGTGTCACCACAGACCAGTCCACAGGTTACCATAGTGTCACCACAGACCAGCCCACAGGTCACCACAGACCAGCCCACAGGCATAGGCGTACACAGGGGGGGGGGGGCAAACGGGGCAATTTCCCCCCCTGAAGGCCTGTACCACAGGTCACCACCGTGTCACCCTTTCGTCGAAAAAATGAATGATTTTTTGATTTTTTTTAAAGATAAAAATGGTGAAAATATGCCCTTTTAAAAATATAGTGGGCCAAATCCGGATGGTGTCTCGTATGTGTCTGTCTATAGCTAGCACAGGATAGTTGTTGTTGGCAAGAATCTGTTTGACTCTTCCCAGCTCATTGTGAAGCCCTGCCCATGTAGAACCGTGTCTGCTAGCCCTATTAACGTAAGCTTTGATGACGCTATCCTTGTATCTATCGGGGCACTGACTGTTGCCATTCATGCAGTTCCCCATGTCTGTAGGCTTGCGGTAAACGTCAGTTGCAAACAAGCCGGCACTCCCATCAATTGATACATCAAGGAAATTGATGATATCCCCTATTCCCTTCTCCAGAGTGAAACTGAGACTGGAGTGAATCCTTGGTACGCTACTGCCCAAAGGTCACCACCGACCTGCCCAAAGGTCACCACCGACCAGCCCACAGGTCACCACCGACCAGCCCACAGGTCACCACCGTGTCACCACAGACCAGCCCACAGGTCACCACAGACCAGCCCACAGGTCACCACAGACCAGCCCACAGGTCACCACCGACCAGCACACAGGTCACCACCGTGTCACCACATACCAACCCACAGGTCCTCACAGTGTCACCACAGACCAGCCCACAGGTCATCACAGTGTCACCACAGACCAGCCCACAGATCACCACCGTGACACCACAGACCAGCCCACAGGTCACCACAGACCAGCCCACAGGTCACCATAGTGTCACCACAGACCAGCACACAGGTCAACACCGTGTCACCACAGACCAGCCCACAGGTCACCACCGTGACACCACAGACCAGCCCACGGGTCACTACAGACCAGCCCACAGGTCACCATAGTGTCACCACAGACCAGCCCACAGGTCACCACCGTATCACAGTGTCACCACAGACCAGCCCACAGGTCACCACAGTGTCACCACATACCAGCCCACAGGTCACCACCGTGTCACCACAGACCAGCCCACAGGTCACCACATACCAGCCCACAGGTCACCACATACCAGCCCACATGTCACCACATACCAGCCCACAGGTCACCACCGTGTCACCACAGACCAGCCCACAGGTCATCACAGACCAGCCCACAGGTCACCACAGACCAGCCCACAGGTCATCACAGTGTCACCACAGACCAGCCCACAGGTCACCACCGTGTCACCACAGACCAGCCCACAGGTCACCACAGACCAGCCCACAGGTCACCACAGTGTCACCACAGACCAGCCCACAGGTCATCACAGTGTCACCACAGACCAGCCCACAGGTCACCATAGTGTCACCACAGACCAGCCCACAGGTCACCACCGTGTCACCACATACCAGCCCACAGGTCATCACAGTGTCACCACAGACCAGCCCACAGGTCACCACCGTGTCACCACAGACCAGCCCACAGGTCACCACCGTGTCACCACAGACCAGCCCACAGGTCATCACAGACCAGCCCACAGGTCACCACCGTGTCACCACAGACCAGCACACAGGTCACCACCGTGTCACCACAGACCAGCCCACATGTCACCACAGTGTCACCACAGACCAGCCCACAGGTCATCACAGACCAGCCCACAGGTCACCACCGTGTCACCACAGACCAGCACACAGGTCATCACAGTGTCACCACAGACCAGCCCACAGGTCATCACAGTGTCACCACAGACCAGCCCACAGGTCACCACCGTGTCACCACAGACCAGCCCACAGGTCACCACAGTATCACCACAGACCAGCCCACAGGTCACCACCGTGTCACCACAGACCAGCCCACAGGTCATCACCGTGTCACCACAGACCAGCCCACAGGTCACCACCGTGTCACCACAGACCAGCCCACAGGTCATCACAGTGTCACCACAGACCAGCCCACAGGTCACCACCGTGTCCCCACAGACCAGCCCACAGGTCATCACAGTGTCACCACAGACCAGCCCACAGGTCACCACCGTGTCACCACAGACACCAGCCCACATGTCATCACAGTGTCACCACAGACCAGCCCACAGGTCATCACAGTGTCACCACAGACCCGCCCACAGGTCACCACCGTGACACCACAGACCAGCCCACAGGTCATCACAGTGTCACCACAGACCCGCCCACAGGTCACCACCGTGACACCACAGACCAGCCCACAGGTCATCACAGTGTCACCACAGAGACTGCAATGGGCCAGAGTGTGAGTCGCTCGGCAGTGACAAAGTAGTCAGTGCTGGAAACACTCGGCAGCAAGGTTGCAAATAGCCAGAGATGGAATCACTTGGTAGTGAGGCTGGTGGCGGCCACGAAGCGCGCGAGACGTGCCACACGAGATGAACAGTCACGATTTTTGAACGGTCGTGACCATGACAAATGAATGCGGCGGCCGGCGGGCCACTGTCCGACAGAAATGGGTCACAGGCCTGACGGGAAATATATCAATTACCCGTGACGTTGACCGTCGGGCGCGGTTCAGGTTCAGGCACAGCACACACACGACTGATAATATCACCAAACTCAGGGAGCAACAGAAGAGAACTAAGGCATATCCCAGACTGGCAGCTGGAACATCCCCTAAGATTTCCGCTGCTTCCCAGAACTGACCAGGTGGCCGACACCAACGCTCGTCATGTTCCGCGCCAGACCTCTCCCACTCGTTTGCACAGACTACGGACCACTGGCCGATCCAGAATTGCTAAAACGTGTCTTTTTTAAGCCAAATCCCCAAAACTACGACACACATTCAAAAACTCATCGCATTTAGCGTGTTGTGCATTAAGAGCTGGGTTAATAATTAGCATTACATGGACCCGCCATAGGTCACATGCCACTCGCACGTTCCAGTAGCGCGCGCGTCCAGTAACTACGGCTTAAACAAACTTCTCTTAGTAAAAGTTGCTGATAATTTATTTTAAAGCCCGGAAATGTGTCAATGTTTGGCCGAAGTTACTTTTTTTGGAGGCGCTACGGCTCCGATGCGCTCGCCCCATGGTGCCCATCCTGTGCCGGACTCCTGTGCACTATGCACTTGTGGAGGCCTCACTCCGGCTGACCGTCTGCCTCCGCGATGAACTGAGTGTAATTAAATGAATGAGGTGACGCCACTTGGCGGTAGGATCAGCAGCAGTGGCGTCACCTCGGTCGGGCCTCCAGCTTTTGACGGGCCGGTCAGTCAGCGGTGTGGCCGGCCCGGCCCGGTCGGCCGCGAGCCAGCCATGCCATGCCTCAGCGGCCACGGCTGACCGGGCCGGGCCGGGCCGCCGGCCGGTCACGGTCGCTGATCAGCCCCGATCGAGATGATACGGCTGTCGGAGCCTGGACAGCCCGGATCGAGATGATACGGCTGCCGGAGCCTGGACAGCCCGGATCGAGATGATACGGCTGCCGGAGCCTGGGCAGCCTGGATCGAGATGATACGGCTGCCGGAGCCTGGGCAGCCTGGATCGAGATGATACGGCTGCCGGAGCCTGGGCAGCCCGGATCGAGATGATACGGCTGCCGGCGCCTGGACAGCCTGGATCGAGATGATACGGCTGCCGGAGCCTGGGCAGCCCGGATCGAGATGATACGGCTGCCGGCGCCTGGACAGCCTGGATCGAGATGATACGGCTGCCGGAGCCTGGCCGGCCCGGATCGAGATGATACGGCTGCCGGAGCCTGGGCAGCCTGGATCGAGATGATACGGCTGCCGGAGCCTGGATAGCCTGGATCGAGATGATACGGCTGCCGGAGCCTGGGCAGCCTGGATCGAGATGATACGGCTGCTGGAGCCTGGACAGCCCGGATCGAGATGATACGGCTGCCGGAGCCTGGCCGGTCCGGCCCGGAGAGACGGTGTTCCCTCCCGCTCGGCTCCCGGAGCCAATCGCTGGGGAGCGGCGTGATGAGTGGGCAGCGGACAGACGGGGAGAAGAGGGGCGTGTCGCTGCTGTGATCAGCGGACAGACGGGGAGAAGAGGGGCGTGTCGCTGCCGACCCGTCCGCTGTAACAGGTCGGCATCACATCAGTGAGTGGGCCGGAGCTGCCGTCCTGTGATGGGTGATGGGACGATGGCCGGCTATGATGGGTGATGTGATGATGGCCGGCCTGTGATGGGTGATGGGACGATGGAAGGCTGTGGTGCCGTCCTGTGATGGGTGATGGGATGATGGCCGGTTGTGATGCCGTCCTGTGATGGGGGATGGGACGATGGCCGTCCTGTAATGGGTGATGGGACGATGGCCGGCTGACGACAGCAGGTCAGAGGTGAACTCCGGTCAGCCGGTCGGCACCAGGCGGCCAGTGATGGTGACGTGAATACCAGACATTCCAACATCACCCAACAGGCCAATACCGGTGACCCACACGCAGCAGGAAACCAGCGGGTAGTTTTTATGTCGCCTCGCTCGAAGCTTTACGGACATGACACCGGTTTCCAGACCTGATTGAATTCGTCACAAAGCTGGGACCTCCTGTCACACCGCACCAAGCGGTACCGAAAGCCACAGAACCGGAGAGGGTGCGGGGAGGACTGCGGACAAGAAACGCGCGTGTGGGTGGCCTTGTGTCGGCGGCACCCGGTGTCTGCCTGCCTGCAGACGGGCGCCGACCTTCATTTTTTGTCACATTGCCCCTGTCCTGGCTCATGACACGCCTCCCGTCATAAATCACGGTGAATAACGTCGGTCTGATCAGCCGGCTCAGCTGACTGTCACATTGCCCCTGTCCTGGCTCATGACACGCCTCCCGTCATAAATCACGGTGCATAACGTCGGTCTGATCAGCCGGCTCAGCTGACAGACGAGAAACGCTGGGTAGGCAACAGGGCTGGGGTCGACTCAGAGTCGGCTGGGGTCGACTCAGAGTCGGCTGACAGACGAGAAACGCTGGGTAGGCAACAGGACTGGGGTCGACTCAGAGTCGGCTGGGGTCGACTCAGAGTCGGCTGGGGTCGACTCAGAGTCGGCTGGGGTCGACTCAGAGTCGGCTAGGGTCGACTCAGAGTCAGCTGACAGACGAGAAACGCTGGGTAGGCAACAGGGCTGGGGTCGACTCAGAGTCGGCTGGGGTCGACTCAGAGTCAGCTGACAGACGAGAAACGCTGGGTAGGCAACAGGGCTGGGGTCGACTCAGAGTCGGCTGGGGTCGACTCAGAGTCGGCTGACAGACGAGAAACGCTGGGTAGGCAACAGGACTGGGGTCGACTCAGAGTCGGCTGGGGTCGACTCAGAGTCGGCTGACAGACGAGAAACGCTGGGTAGGCAACAGGGCTGGGGTCGACTCAGAGTCGGCTGGGGTCCACTCAGAGTCGGCTGACAGACGAGAAACGCTGGGTAGGCAACAGGACTGGGGTCGACTCAGAGTCAGCTGACAGACGAGGAACGCTGGGTAGGCAACAGGGCTGGGGTCGACTCAGAGTCAGCTGACAGACGAGGAACGCTGGGTAGGCAACAGGGCTGGGGTCGACTCAGAGTCGGCTGGGGTCGACTCAGAGTCGGCTGACAGACGAGAAACGCTGGGTAGGCAACAGGACTGGGGTCGACTCAGAGTCGGCTGGGGTCGACTCAGAGTCGGCTGACAGACGAGAAACGCTGGGTAGGCAACAGGACTGGGGTCGACTCAGAGTCGGCTGGGGTCGACTCAGAGTCGGCTGGGGTCGACTCAGAGTCGGCTAGGGTCGACTCAGAGTCGGCTGACAGACGAGAAACGCTGGGTAGGCAACAGGGCTGGGGTCGACTCAGAGTCGGCTGGGGTCGACTCAGAGTCGGCTGACGGGCGAGAACCGCTGGGTAGGCAACAGGACTGGGGTCGACTCAGAGTCGGCTGGGGTCGACTCAGAGTCGGCTGACAGACGAGAAACGCTGGGTAGGCAACAGGACTGGGGTCGACTCAGAGTCGGCTGGGGTCGACTCAGAGTCGGCTGGGGTCGACTCAGAGTCGGCTGGGGTCGACTCAGAGTCGGCTAGGGTCGACTCAGAGTCGGCTGACAGACGAGAAACGCTGGGTAGGCAACAGGGCTGGGGTCGACTCAGAGTCGGCTGGGGTCGACTCAGAGTCGGCTGACAGACGAGAAACGCTGGGTAGGCAACAGGACTGGGGTCGACTCAGAGTCGGCTGGGGTCGACTCAGAGTCGGCTGGGGTCGACTCAGAGTCAGCTGACAGACGAGAAACGCTGGGTAGGCAACAGGGCTGGGGTCGACTCAGAGTCAGCTGACAGACGAGGAACGCTGGGTAGGCAACAGGGCTGGGGTCGACTCAGAGTCGGCTGGGGTCGACTCAGAGTCGGCTGGGGTCGACTCAGAGTCAGCTGACAGACGAGGAACGCTGGGTAGGCAACAGGGCTGGGGTCGACTCAGAGTCGGCTGGGGTCGACTCAGAGTCAGCTGACAGACGAGAAACGCTGGGTAGGCAACAGGACTGGGGTCGACTCAGAGTCGGCTGGGGTCGACTCAGAGTCGACTGGGGTCGACTCAGAGTCGGCTGACAGGCGAGAACCGCTGGGTAGGCAACAGGACTGGGGTCGACTCAGAGTCGGCTGGGGTCGACTCAGAGTCGGCGAGTCCATCTGGACTGAACTCAAAATCCACTCAACCCAGTCCAGGCGACTACAAAACAAATATTGAATGATAGGTCGAATCGGAGTTGAGTCGACACATTCCTAGATGAGTCGAAACAAGACGACAACTGAACGATGCAAACAAGCTAGGGAGTGATCAATGACAAATGCATTATGAAGCCTTAACTGCGGTTTAATTTCCCATGAATAACACTATTTGCCTTGTAACAAATACTTGTTCGGTCTGCAGGATGCAGTTAGGAAAATGGAAGTGATTACACAGCGAAGGTCACGAGCAAACTTCGTGGGAAAGTGTGGACTCAGGCCTCAGGATAGCAGGGACAGCGACCGTGTGACGGACATTTATATACATAACTTCCAACCACCCCTTAACCCGCGAGTTACTGGGGTATATTTCATAACGCGACTTACTGGGGGGGGGGGGGGGGGGGGGCTATTTTTAGCCCCCCTCTGATCTCCGGAACTACTGGACCGAATGTACAAATTCAAACGGCATTCGATAGCCCTGTGAAATTTATCGAAGGAAACAATTTTGTTGACCTCGGGGTCACCGATGACGTCACAGGTCAGGTCAAGTACAAAATGTTTGACCGTGTCAAAAGGTCTCGATGGATGGAATTGTCGCGCAAAATTGCGATATTAAACGCATAAACTGTCGATAAATCGGTATCATTCGTGTGTCTGACACTTCTAAGTACCTTTCTAAGCTGTTTATGACCTTGGGTCAGGTCAAGGTCATCCGAGGTCACGAGGTCAAACTGCAGATTATGGTCATTATGCGTTGTAACACATGTTTATGGGTTTGTTTTTCGTCTAGAACGCGAAAAATGACCTTAGAACATTGTTTGTTCCATATAAATATAAGTAAAAAGCAAAAAATGGAAATGCGTTTTTTATGCATAGTAATGCTGTGAGAAATTGTCGATTTTTGTCATTTAAAGGTGATAACTCGGTAATTTTTGAAGATATCGACTTTAAATTTGGTACACATATTCACCGCATACGTCTCGATCACATATATTCCGGTTTTTGGATAATTCTGATTTTTTCTTGAAAATTTTGTTTAAAAAAAAAAATGTATTTGGATTTCTCAAAATTTTGAATTTCGAAAAAACTCAAAAATCCGAGATAGCAGTTTGATAGCCTGGTCTATTGTTAGTAATTTGATTTATAACAATTTAGTTTATCTCAAATATCGTACCTTTAACAGCGTTTTCCGCAAACCATTATTTTGCAACAAAAACCGAAGAACATGACGTCACTCTGACGTCATTCCCGGTTGACCTATCATAGCCTCATATTTGTCCGTTTGCCAACATGTGTAGAATTGATGTGGGAGAAGGTACTGCAAGTTTGGTGACGATACCAGTGTTCGTTTAGGAGTTATTGCAAAATAACGGGAGGGGGGCAAAAAATAGCCCCCCCAGTAACTCGCGGGTTAAAGGGAACAGTTTACCTTGTCAATGGGGTTTTGAGTTGAGATAGCCAAGCTGTTTTCCATGCTCGAAAATTGACTTGAGAAGCTTTCACATCTTCATAGGAACCCCTTAATTAATTAAAATTGGCTTACCGGAGTCGTAGAAGCCGGAACGAGTATCCGTCGTGTTTCCCATCGCTGATTGGCTGCTGTGACGTATTATTTTTTTGTAAATAAATTTAGTCCGAATGTTTTGTATGGATGGATTTCCGAGGCCAGGACCCACGCTAAGCAGAGCTTGTTGCGCAGGCCCTGACCTCACCCACCCGATCGCGCAATTCCTGTTTTCCGGCAAAATTTAGGGACGAAACTCGAAAGTTGTACGTGCCCGACATACCTGGACCCGGACCCCCCGCCCTTTGACGTCACCTGACCTTGAGTGCGACCGCTACCACCGGCCGCAGGCCATCCCAGTCAGGAGCAAATATCGAGCGCCGAAGCGACTCGAACCCGGGCTGCCACTACCGGGATAGGTCAGAAGTCCAGCGCTCTCCCACTGAGCTACAGGGGCGGATTATTACGTATGGCTTGGGAATAAGTATTATAAACATTGAAATATATAGCGTTGGACAAGAACATGCTGTTTCAGTACCTTATTCCCTTCATTGCACGAATGAACTTGAGATATATCGCTAAAATAGTCTATAACACTTTTCTCAGCAATATTATCAGTGAAATTATACGTCACGCACGTGCCCATGTCCTGATTTCGCATTAATTCACTCCATTCGGAGGAAAACATCTGAATTGGAACCAAATAACTGACATTATAATTTGTTTTTTCCGCGTTCGTATATATTTGTATGGCTTACTAGTAACATGCAAATTCATTTCTATCTTCTCTCAATCATTTCTGAGTTTTTTTAGTTTTTTTTTAAGGTGAACAGTTTCCTTTAACCCTCGCCCTACGGGAGCTTTTTCACCTTCGCCCTAGGGGGGGGGGGGGGGGGCTGACAGGCCCCCCTGTTTACTTCCAAACCAAGCAACTTAGAGCAATGCGGTAAAAACCAGCATGTTGCCTGTCATGAGCGGAATCTAACAGTATGCGATTTTTAGGTTTCAGGTCAACGGGTGACCTTCCAGGTCAAGTGAATGACCTCGGATTTAACACGTCCAGAACAGCGATTTTGCTCTTCAGAAAACCTCAAAATGAGAAATTAATAAATGTAAATAAAAAGGCATGTTCCTAGACCAGTTTTGGCTCAGAAATACCAAAAAGGTAATTATTTGTTCGTATCTTGCCTAAAAATGTCAAAAAAAGTTATTAAAAAAATGACGTCATCAGTTTCTTACACTTCTAAGCTATCTGAGTGATACGCTAGTGACTTCTGAGTGATAAGCTAAGGAAGCTATCACTCAGTCAAAAATGAAGATATTGCTTTGCAATTTGGTATGGGTATTTTCCATACTTAGTTCTCTCACACATATTCCAGTTTTTCTAATACCCTTGAAAATTTTGATTTTGTGGGGATTTAAAAACAAACTTTGTTTTTATTTTAGGGGTTAAAAACCCAAAATTTTGCAAATCCGAGATTGCCATTTTAAAGAGAATGTCATTTTGTATCTTTGGTGAATTGCGTTTGCAATTCGCTTAAAAACTCTGTTTTCTACGATTTTTCCAATATTTATCATTTTTTTTACCAGCATCACGTCATAAAACATTATTATCTCCCAAACTACTTAACCAACTTCAATTACATTTTTACAGCCTACGTATACTTGTTGTAAACTCGGCTACCAAAAATGTCAGCAAGATGCACCTCATGTGTCAAAAGTTATTCAAGAAAAACCTCAGGGGGGGGGGGGGGGGGGGGCCTGTCAGCCCCCCCCCCCCGTAGGGCGAGGGTTAAAGGGAGATAATCACCCCTTTCCACAAAAATGGAGTTAGCACCTGAAATCGATAGACGAGGCCAAATTATGATGCAACTTCATCACATTTTGCATATAAACATTGCTACCGAAAGATATTGCCAGTTTCTACCGATAAGCGATCCACGCTTATATCGGTCGGTACTCAGCAAGTACTCGGTAGCGAATTCAGTAAATTAGCCTCCCTACGCATTGTTATTTATCATGAAGGTATGCATTATGTTTCCTGCACTCTATCTTTTGCGAATGTGCCAAAAATGTATTAACAATCAACAATCATTTGAACAAAAGTGAAGCAAAAAAAGACATCGGCAGTTTAGTTTGGCACCGGCCGACCGGTGCCAAGCTAAACTACTGCGACCTATTTAGTGTCGGCGATTTGTTTACAATTGCCCATTCAACAACGTTGAAAAGATTGATGCATAAGCGATAATGCAAAAAGATGCAATGTTGCGATTAATGCAAAAAGTTAGTATGTTGCGCTTTCCAATAGTGGAGGGAAAATACCGATCCTTAATTTCCCCAAACTTCCAACTTTGAATTAGGGAATAATTGTATTTAATTCTTAAATTTAGATAACATCATTTTAACACCATAACGGTAGCCAAAGAAATTGTTAACAAAATCAAAAGGTGATTATCTCCCTTTAAAACGGAGACGGAGACAAAACAAACTGAGTCAGGGTGGAGTCGACTCGACTCAAATATTGTCAAACCCGTCGAGTCAGAGTCCATCCAGAATCAATAACTTTTTAGTTTGAGTTCAGCAGACTACAAAAATTCCAATGAAATGGATGTACTATTTTTTTTGGAAATAATGACGTTTTAATGACGCCATGTCATGGCATTTATGGTGACAAAAACGATAAATGTTTGAACAATCGTAGAAAATAAAGTTTTGAAGCAAATTGAAAAAACGTCAAAAGAAAGGAAATGACATTCTCTTGAAAATAGTCATCTCAGATTTTCCAATTTTTTTTATTTGTAACAAAACTTTTTTTCCCGGAAAAAAATCCACTTTTTGTGAATTTGACAAGTAAATTTCTTAAAGGGACTGTCCCACCTTTTTTAAAGTTGTCGAATCACACTTAATTGTATGTCAACATGTCAGGCGAGGTCAGCTGAACATGTTCGTTAACTTTTTTTCCGAAAAAAACTTATCTTGGAAGATATTCAACTTTTAGTTTTAAGCGGAAAGTTGGGTTGGTGACGTCATATAATTTTTTTAATAACGGAAATCCTTTGTGCTGCCAAATGTATGGCACAATTTTTTGTCGACATCTATTGCGCAAAACAACCCGGTGTCTAGATTGGCTAGCACTATCAGCCAGAGTTGTTGCAGCAGTTGGCCGCCAGGGACCGCTAGTGAGCCAGGGTGTTATGACGTCGCAAGCAAATGGTACCACTAAATATTTATTTATTTATTTATAAATAAATACATATTTAGCGTTAAATATTTAACTGGTGCC
>JAXIVJ010013445.1:32500-37175 GCA_036785665.1 Chirona hameri | reverse complement strand
CCAGTGGAACATATAATTATTTAAAATTGATTCAAATTTGAAATCGGCGTCACAAAATGCCCTAGAAACCGCCAGAAGCCAAAAAAAAGTAATATAAGGTCATCGGAGGTCAATGACCTCAGTTGACCTCTGAAAAGGTCAATCGAGGTCACAATCTCAGTGGAAACCACAACTGTCACCTGGAAACACCTGTGCATATGCTCCTGAACAACAAACACTCGGAAACTGCACAAGTTACAAGTATTGATACTGCGGGACGCCAGTTGCGCCTGACATGACCTTGAGAAACAGGTCATATGTCACGGGTCATGTTGGTTAGAAATTCAAAATTCTGAGCATATGTGTCAAAATGTAAAAAATAAGGTACTAAAAGTTTCATCGCAATCGGTTGGAAACTACGCGAGCTATTCCAGAAAAAACAAGGGGGGTAGCATCCCCTACCCTGGCGAGGGTTGCTAGGCCACTCTCGCCACTCCTTAACCCTGGCGAGGGTTAAGGAGTGGCGAGACCTCATTTGCCTCGTCCACCTCGGAAGTGTTTTTATGATGATGATCTCTTCGTTGTCGTTATATCCTTTGAACGTATCGATGCGAGCTGCAATCGGGCAAAGTTTGACGTTTATTTTATTGAACCAAGGAAGCCTACGAGGACGTCCAAAAACAAATGAACACATCACATTTTGCATTGGTTTGAGACAATATTCGTGCATGGCTGACATGAACATCGGTCCAATGTTACAGTTAGTACTTGATGGAATTAATAGCCTTTGCTCGTGTTGAAATATACACTAAATGGTTAGAAAAACATGTAGCCTATACTTTGCTTGTGCGGCTTCCTGAAGAGTGCACTTAATCTTGGCCGCTAAGGTGCGTTTTGTTTTGCGAAAAATAAGTTATGGAGACGTCACTTCTCTGGCTTCACGAAAACAGCTACAACCCGCGCAAATCTTGGTTTTAAAACCAAAACCGACCCATAGAATAATGCAAGAAAATAGTCCCTCCAGTCAGGAGTTTGAGGACATGCAGGGACAAGACATCGGATGCTTTCATCAATCATTGCGTGGCAGCGTCTAACTTTCGGAACACTCGTACTACCTAAGCACTGCATAATCTCAACATAACTACACATGCGAAGGCCATGATATACGTCTTCAAGCACTGAATGGTCGAAACATTCATATATCGGGATATGAAACTAACAAAATACAAAACTGGGATATGCAAGAAGTGTGGAATGGGATTAGGATTGGGATTGGGATTGCAAGGGAATGATTGGTGTCCGACTACCTCAGTTCTCACCTGATCCTAGAAGCAGTAAATAGATAAATAATTGAAATCAAACGCACTATGATATGTACCTAAGTGCGCGTGAAATTCCTATTTGTAATCTACCGGAATTTGTGTTACATGTTTGTACGTATATGCATTGATATAATGAGAGCACTGTTGGCCGTAAAGACATCATACGCTCATGATTCAGGGGAAGAAATACAAATATTGTCCTTCATACATAAACGGTATCATTAAAAACAGGGTTCACAAGCTGGTTGGCGAAGCAAAACATTGAATCCAACAGTATTGCTCTTCCTTCGAGTGCTTCCTTCACTTGCTTTTTCGACGCCGTAATTTTCTTAGAAACCGAATGTGGACTCATTAAAACAAACATTCATCCCCGCTGAAGTCGTAGTTTACTTCCTTTTCACCTCAGCTGAATGCGTCTGCAGTTTTAAAGGAGGCTACAATAATTTAGAGTGATCTTTAAACTGCTTATAATTGCTGCGCATTCATTCAGTGCACGCAGCAGCAAAAATCCGGTCCGTTCCAGGCGTCTTTCCAGGAACTTTAAAAAGTGTTCAAAAGGTTAGAAAACAGCCGAACTACACCACCACCACTTGTGTGTAATTACTTCTCATTAACGGCAAAAATCCGGCTTGAAAGTCTGGTGGTTTCCGGTGCCCGGTTAGCTGAGCCCAGTTTTGCGCGGCTCTCCTCCCCCCTCTCTCTCCCTCTCCTAGGAGAGAGGTGCAGGCCTATCAGACCGTCAGGGGGTCGTCTTTGGTGGCCGTCGGCAGGGAAACCGCAGTCGTGCGCTGGGAGCGTCTACGTTACTGCCGCCCGTATGCCCCGTCCGCCGCCGCCCTCCCACGGTAATTGTACTCACTGCTGGCTGCTGGTTGGGAGTCGCCGGCCGATGCGACGGAGGCACAATACCGTCCCGCTGGTGGGGAGGGGCGAGCGGGGGCGCAGGGGGCGCGCCACTCGCCGGGGAGTCCAGGGTGAGGATTATTAGTGCAGCTATCTGACGGCGAGGCTTTGTACGGCACCCAGCCACAAACGACATCGGAATACTGCCAGACTAAAGGCTGGTCGGTTTCCAGCTAATGGCCAGTTGTGGGCCACAATACGTCGTTTGTTCAAATCTAATGAAATAATGCCTAATGGGTTTTATATTCCTTTCTGTTCGCATGTGAGTTATTAAAAACGTCTTCAGCTAAACGGCGCAAACACAACAGTGTATAGATGGTTACCGGACTGGAAATATGGAGTGATGCAGATGTCTGCTTGACATTGGGGTGTTCAGCATGAATGGTGTTCTGATCCAAATGAAGGAGTCGGCAATCGGTTGATGAAGCCCCTAATAACTTCGATAGAAGTCGCAAAATAACCTGGCCAGTTGCGGCGCCACGAAGCTCAAATCGTCATCGGTATCGTTCGACAACTGATCGCATACAAACAATTGTGAAACATAGTTTGTTGCTTTGAAACGGAATTTGGCACATCTGAGGTTTAATGTCACGCATCGTTAATAATGTCACCAACAGCACAAGTCAAAGTAGGCCTCCCCAGCACAAGTCCTACTGGCGAAGTAAAAAAGAGGATTTGAGGAGAACTTCTCTAAAGAGAAACTTCCCTCAAATGGCAAAATTGTCAAGTTACGTAAAACATGGGCACTTGGGCACCTGTTCAACATAAGCCTTGGTTACGTTCACTGTGGCAGTGAACGTAACCAGTGCTCCAGAGTCACTGGTGACCGTCGCGGCGTGTACCGTGGTTACGTCCACTGCCACGTCACTGGTGACCGTCGCGGCGTGTACCGTGGTTACGTCCACTGCCACGTCACTGGTGACCGTCGCGGCGTGTAGCTGGCCGCCTTTGCCAGTCCAGTCCGGTAGAGTGCCCCACAGCCGGACAGGGGTACATGGCTCGCCTCATCTGGAATGATCGGCTCACTGGTGACCCTCCCCTCCGCGCTCTCTCCTCCTCTCACCACTCTCTCCACGGCGACAGAGCAGTGACATAACCGGCCCTTTCATCGGCCTCCGATTTCATTTTGTCCTATAAAATTATTAAATACCTTTGTCGAATACAAGCGAGGTGAATGGGATAACCAGCTTTCAGAGATGGATAGATAATGATTATTCTTTGAAACTGAACCCTTCTCTGCCGTACAGATGTTCCGGGGATAATTTTTTTGTGGGAAAGTGGTTGTATAGGGCTCCATGGCTGGACGGTATTCAGCGCTGCCAGGGTATTCAGGCATCGGCCATTGGATATCCCCGGCCGGCGAAACATATTGTTTTCACTCGGCCACTGGATTGTTATTGATAATTTAAATGGGATAAAGGGTTGAATGCATTTGTGACTGGTACACACGCAGATCATTGTTAGCAGATTAATAGTTCAAACATGAAGACGGGCGCAGTTTTTACTGGAGAGCGACACAAAGCGCTAAAGGTCTGAGTTTCTACGAGTGTGTGGGCCCTTATCGCGGCACTTCTGGGGACTAAGGTTTCGAGGGCCAGACATGCTTCGTACTATTCAGTCTGTTTCATCATTCGCTTCTACACCCCGGCGATGAGAATACCTCAGAAACCGCCGGGTACCGCCCACACGAGAAACGAATCCAGCTCAACTTCTCACCGGTGGCGAGCGACTGACAAGCGATATTAATTCAGTCGCCGGAAAGTAATTAGGCCGTGAACTTAGCCGACGAGTTGATACCATAACTACAATGTTTGGCCGGGGTTTCCTCGCGGTGCAGCGGCGCCGACTTGACAGAGCAATCTTCGCTGCAGTTGCCACGCTAATTTGAAGTGAAACGCGATCCACGCCGCCGCTCGCCAAGGTAATCATACACAGAACGCGCCTCCCGCTTTGGCGAGCCGCTGGATGAAGATGCGGAGGATAAGGATCCCGAGAGCGTTCCTGTTTCTCGTTAAACGTCAGATTTGCATTGCCTTGCTTTCGAGCTGCAGCGTCTTTGGGTCAAGACACGTGCTCCAGAGAATAGCCCGAAGCCGAGCTGATTGCTGATCACTGTGCCGGGCGCGCCGAGAATGCCGCCGGGTCCCGAGAGCGTCTCAGCCCCGGCCCCAGCCTCGGTGGCCGAATATGATCGGCTGGAGTTTCGATTGTGTTTCTCCAGTGGAGGGGACACCCGCTCAGGGGGCCGTTTGCCGGTCGTTGCCACGGCGGCGGCACAATGTGTGCCATTTACTACACAAATCGAAGGACCCAATCGATCATGGGGTGGGGCAGACCAGGAGCGGCCCGCAGGGCTTAAACTGGGCTTAGTTGGCAGCCCTGGCAGCCGCGTGCGGGAAGGCTCGGACCGGCCGCCACCTCGTATACACACCTCACCCTCTCCCGCCGCCGGTTTAGTATTTCACGTCACA
>JAXIVJ010013445.1:0-20000 GCA_036785665.1 Chirona hameri | reverse complement strand
TTACTGAGCGTAGGGGTAATTTGTTCACCTCAACCCGTTTTTCGATCTGCCCTACAAATCTGCTATCTCAGTTCAAAACCCCATGTTAAAGGTGAACTATTCCCTTTAAGTCCTGGTCCTAATAATAAATTGACGATGAGACGATGACACACGTGAGCCAATCGATCGATGGGTCATTCAGTTGTCTGAAAGAAGAGCGGGATGTTTCCGACCAGATGACTTCGGTCTGAAGAACTCAGACTCGATGAACCTGCCACCTGGTGTACGAGATCAGAAGCCTGGCTTCAGTATCTTGCCCACTAGGGTACACCTACTAGAGGGTACGCTTATGGAGTAGAAAAATACTGGAGAAGAGTTTGACCAATTTTAGCGACAGTCCGTTTGCGCATGCGCAGTGTTAGAGATAGCATCAGCGCGCCCGAAGCCGCTAATATAATGCCGGGCCGGGCGGCGGTAGCGTTGTTGAATGTCGTACTTTATTGCGTTCTAGTTGGGAATTATCAATTATGCGGTTAAAAGTATCGGCATAGAAGCTAAGAAGACCGAGGGTCATGGTGTGTGGTGCGTTACCGGTGTATACAAGAATTCTAAGAAGAAACAGGCTTATCTTCCCTTCCTACACTTCGCGGGCAGGAAGCGCACGCTCGAGGTTATTATATGTAAAATGCTATGCAATTAATAGTAAATTATGAAAAGTTGCGTGTCCCATATGTTACTTGGTGATTGGTATGGCGTGAAAGTAGATAGAATATAGTGACCGCAGTGAGTTCAAATATATGCATTGTGCATTGTGCATGGATCCCCGAATCAGGATATCCACATCAAATGACTGATATAAGATACAGCATATCTCACGTCTCATGACAAAGTGTAACTGTAGATCTTCGTTCCAAGTGGCTCTCCAGATGAAATTGAAAAGAAAATCACGCTTTCCACTGGATCCCGTGTTAAACGATCGAAATTTAATTCAATTGATTTAGTACAAAGAGTCTTAGAGCCGACAGTTTCTTACTTGAATTCATGACATTGACGTTTATCAATATATTTATTTATAAATGAAATAACAGATGATTATTATTTAAATAATATAATAAAATCGATTGGAATAAATATGTAATAATAAAATATAGAAAATCTTTCAACATATTTAACATTATTGCTTTAGAGTTGTAAATACCTATGTTGGATACCTATGTACCTATGTTGGACCTATGTTGGACCTATGTTAATACCTATGTTGGACCTATGTTGGATATCCGATGAGCTATATCGACATATAGTGTAAGCGAACCCGGGATACTGTAGATCACTACACAAGGCAATGCTTAAGAGATCGGATTTCAGTGGTTTCTCAGTCATTTTATAACAGTTTTGTCCTGTCAGATTTGTCCAAGCAATGCCTGCGACTTTGGGCTGCAGCGCCTCTCATGGAGCACCTCAATCATTCAAATTGTCACAGATAATAGCCGTTTTCACGAAGGATTATTGCGCTGAAAGATTCTGAAAAGTTTCTGAAAAGTTTTAACAAGTTTTGGTATAGAAGTCTTAGTACGACGATCGACATTCCTTAACTACACAACTTTTACATGCGATTTTTGGCTTGAAATGTCCCTCAGAATTTTGTGATGTTATTAAGAATATAATATGTTGACAAAATTGCGGTTTGGTGGTAATTAGCAAGATAAGTATTGATAGGTCAGTTGTGATGCCAGATCTCCACCGACTGAAATTTGTCAAACCTTCAGAACGATTCAGAACATTATGTGACGTGTGACGCAATTGGACGCAATGGACTCGCCCAATCCGGGCACACAATACTCGCCCTAAGCACACAATATCGTAACATGCACTATTTTCGAATTTTGCGACACTTTCGCAATCTATACTGAAAATGTGTGTCTATTTTTATCGAAATGTATTGCTTTCGAGAGAAAAAAAATGGGGGTATATCTAGATAATTTAGCCAAATATTTTTAGCAAAAAAATAGCCGAAAAGTGGGGCGGTCGTGACCTCCCGGCCCCTTGATCCTACGCTTGTGAAATTTTCGCTCAGGTCAATATGGAAGTCACCAGAGGTCACCAAAGGTCAAATTTTCGAAGTTTAGAACTTTGTTCCAGAAACAGCCCAAATATATCGGGAACTATGATAGCTTGGAACAAACGGAGAAACGCAATAGAAAGCTCTTTAAAAATGTTATCGCTTAGAAGTCCTCCAATTTTATATAAGGTCAATAGTTTAGGCTACAGTCCAGAGGTAATCAAAAGTCATGTTGGCATTTTCTTCCCAAAAGTTGTTCGTGCATAACTTCTTACTTAATAAAGATGGGGAAATAATTTTAACGCCAACGTATTTGCCTCTTCAAGACGATCCGAGCCATGCTTATGGTAACCGATCGGGTCAAATTCAAAATATGACCTCAGGTCAAAGTCATTTGGTGACCCAGATTGGTCATGTTTGATATGGGGAGACGCATCTCGACGAGATAAACGCTGTGGTATCAGTCACACGTTTCTACCTATTACGTCTCTAGCTCTCCAGTTTGTTTCTGGCATTTCCTAAAATTTCAGGAGGCACATCCAAACGCCCCCCTCCCCAGCACGGCGCGGGTTAGGCCTAATACACTCTGATTGGATCCATGTAAAATAAAACGCGCGTGCATCAGCGTTGTCAGCGCCAGGAGGAAGCCAAATACAGTTCCGTAAAATTACGGCCTGGCCATTTATGTTACTGGACTAGTGACTAACACGAGAGTATTTTGTTTTGCGCGCTCGCGTATTTCGCAGTATCTCGTAAACTACCGCCAATATCGTCCCCAAGCTGTCAGTACCCGCTTTCACATCAAGCACCGCTCACTAAACGGCTAAACGTTTTAGGAATGCCAATGGCAAAATCTGAATCAACTGCATTGCATTAAGAAGAGAGTGAATGCATATACAATTTGCATGACAGATGGCGAAATCGCAACAATAACAAACAACTGCAAACAACAAACAAACAACAACAACAACAACAAATAACTTCCATATCACCCCACGATCTCTTGGAGACTTCGCTGGAGAGACATATTGAGATATGTCTGGCTAGCGGGAGGTCAGGCAGTGGCGAGGACAGATACCGCGCTACCGCGGGCCACGGCGATGGATATCCGCTGCCGCTGCCACTCGGCCTCGCGTCACTCGCCAGTGCGGGCCGTCACCAGACGCCCGAGCTCCAGCTGTCAACCACCTGCCCGAGGACTCCGCTCGTCTCCACCGCCGGGGGAACGAACAGGGCAAAATGTCAATGCCTCTTGCCATTTTCGCACATGCTCCTATTCCGAACTCAAGAAGAAAAACGTTAACATTTAATTCCAAATGGCCATTTGTGCGTTACAATTGGGGAGGGGACAATAAGATGTGTTTTTTTCTGTTGAGCAATAAGTTCCATGAATAGAGGTAATTCGTCACGATTCGTCACAAATAGTACATCTGAAGATAATAAGAATATACTCATTTCAGGTATCGATATCTCTAATTATGCACCTTCAAATGGTTCCGCAAGCTTGTACGGACAGTCCGTACAAGTTTTTGGAGGTTCGCCAACTTGTACGGACACTGTACGTACTGGCCGTACTGGCCGTAATGGTGGCGACGCCAATGATACCCAATCTGTTTGTTTAATGCTGACGGGCGTGGCAACCGGCACCTTCCCAGACCCCTGGCCCAATCCTAACGGTGTATTCCAAGGATCCTCTCTTGGCCCACTCCTCTTCCAGATCTTGGCTAACGACCTGTCTATGTTTGCCCCTGACGCGCACGTGGTGCGGTACGCTGATGATACCCAAGTTTTGATATCTGGCAAAAAAAGACTCCCTCTCGCAGCTCATTGCTACAATGGAACAGACATTAGACTCCTTGGACGTCTGGTTCCACTCCCACGGTCTGAAAGTAAATACAAGTAAAACGGAACTTATAGTCCGTGGTTCCCGTCAAAATCAGCGTGGCATGGCTCCCATTACTGTTCGGTTCCGCGAGGATGCAGTGCGTGAGGGCCCCACCGTCAGGAACCTTGGCGTAGTGTTTGCCAAGTACCTCACCTGGGACTCTTACGTTTCTGCCCCTCGTCAAAAAATACAACGGTATCCTCATCGGCCTGTCCCACCTGCGTCATCAGATCCCACCTGACCTTCTGCCCACCTTGGTCAGTGCCTTGGTCCTCTCGCACGTCCGATACTGCCTTGCCGTCTATGGCAACGGGTCGGAGAAAAACACAAGGCCTCCACAAAAAAAAATCCTGAACTTTGCGATACGCGTTGTTTCCGGCCGTCGCAAATTTGATCATATATCGGACTTACGTGAGGAACTGGGCTGGCCCGTCAGCTCTACCAAACAGGCGCACTCTATTAGTTTGCTTCACAACATACGAGTTACTGGCGAACCGCAAGCTCTTGCCTCTCATATGCAGGCCAACTCTTCTCTTCGCTCCCGTTCTACTCGTCAGGACACTGATCTCTCCCGCGCGTGAGGACGGACGGAGGCGGCTAGACGGCGCCTCCTATACAGTATCGCGAAACTGTACAACACTTTAGCCCCGGAACTCGGGAACTCGTCACTCGCGTCTTTTAAGCGTGAACTGTGCAATCATTTAGTGTGTGTGCGTGTTGTGTGTATGGATGTGTTTTTTATGTTTTCCCTGTGTGAATGCTGCTTACGAGTGCCTTTTAAAATGTCTCACCCTTTAACGTTATCCACTGGACACTCGGAATAGCCATCTTATGTTGGAGTGTTTTAAATGTCAATATATGCAGGGTGTTTCATACAAATGTATCCACTCGAAAATCTTGCGATAACTCCGGGAGTTTTAGTCGCAGGTCTTCACATTTACCAGTATTGGAAAGCTAATGAAATTCTACATCACATATGTGATAACCATCCTTATCGATGTTCTATTCACTTAGCTTCACTGCAGCGAAAAAGACTGAAAAAATGCGACAAAAACATAGCTATAATTCTGCAAAGGACGTGATCTTTCACAGATCTGAGGTCACGCTAGAGCAGCAAACAGCAGTTCCTAAGCACTGGATCAAACACGCTTGAGCAGCAAACAGTAATGAACATGAAACAACATGGCATGTCTGACAACAACGAAGTTACGACACTCGGGGCACCACTCTGACCAAGTCATGGCGGTGATCTCACATCACAGATGCGCGAAGTGTCGGCCGCCCGACTCCACACGAAACTGCATCCTGCACCGCATGTTGGCCATGACATTGCGGCACATGTCGGCTGTGATGGTGGCCAGGATCTCCCTGATGCTCTCATTCAGGTCATCTAGAGTGCGTGATGGAATCCTGGTACACCCTTGTCTTGATGAACCCCCAAAGGAAAGCAAATCAAGGAGGCTCAGGTCCAATGACCTGGCCGGCCACGGAAATTACGTCTACTGCGAGATGAGCCTGTCGACGAACTTGGCCTTGAGTGCGTCCAGACTGACATGAGCGGTGTGTGCAGTGGCATCGTCTTGTTGCATCCACATTATGAGAAGAACTCCTGGAGCATTGCGACGTAGCGCTCGCTAGGGGTTCGTCAAGGGTTGAGTTTGAGTGTACCAGGTCCAACTACGCACTCTGAATGACCTGAAGGAGAGCATCAGGGAGATCCTGGCCACCATCACAGCCGACATGTGCCGCAAGGTCATGGCCAACATGCGAGACGCAGAATGCAGCGGCCGACACTTCGAGCATCTGATATGAGGTCGCCGCCATGGCTTGGTCAGAGTGGTGCCCCGAGTGTCGTAACTTCGTTGTTGTCAGACATGCCAAGTTGTTTCATGTTCAGTACTGTTTTTTTGCTCAAGCGTGTTTGATCCAGCGCTTATAACCTGCTATTTGCTGCTCCAGCGCGACCTCAGATATGTGAAAGATCACGTCCTTTTCGGAAATATAGCTATGTTTTTGTCGCATTTTTTTCAGTCTTTTTCGCTGCGGTGAAGCTAAATGAATAGAACGTCGATGAGGTGCATTATCACATATGTGATGTATAATTTCATCAGCTTTCCAATGCTGGTAAATTTGAAGACCTGCGGCAAAAACTCCCGAAGTTATCGCGATATTTCCGAATGGATACATTTGTATGAAATACCCTGTACATACAATTCGAAATTAGATACTCATCAAGACCCACAACACAAAAGAAAGATGGAGTTTGGCTGGCCTGACTAAAGCAACATTGTGAGCAAAACAAAATGCAAATAAAAACTTGTGGGGCAAGATTGAAGAAACTCTTTCAAGAAATGAGGAAGTCAAACCTCAACGAAGCGATAGGTTGTGTCTTCATGTAAGCAAAGAAGCAGGAACCGGCATGGCACTGCTGGCGCTGCTGAGACGTAACTCTTCTATCCGCTAAACATCAACCGGCGCTGCTGAGACGTAACTCTTCTATCCTCTAAACATCAACCGGCGCTGCTGAGACGTAACTCTTCTATCCGCTAAACATCAACCGGCGATCCTGAGACGTAACACTTATATCCGCTAAACATCAACCGGTGCTGCTGAGACGTAACTCTTCTATCCGCTAAACATCAACCTGCGATCCTGAGACGTAACACTTATATCCGCTAAACATCAACCGGTGCTGCTGAGACGTAACTCTTCTATCCGCTAAACATCAACCGGCGCTGCTGAGACGTAACTCTTCTATCCTCTAAACATCAGCAGATGTAACTCTGTTATTTTTATCCAGAAGTGTGAATGCGGTGAAGTGAAATGTTTGCTCTCTGTTGTTGTTGTTATCTTATTTAATGTGTTAATAAATGTCCTCCTTAAATTGATGTTTTAAGAAGTGGGCGCTGTAGAGATCCTGTTGACCTCCTGCCTTTCTCCGCCTATGTTACCTACCTGCTGTCATGCCTGGCGCCGCCTCTGCTGTGGCCGCCACCTGTGCCCGCAGGCGGTGTCTGTACCGGGCCGGACTCGCCCGCTGTCGGGTGCCGGGGGAGCGCCGGTCGCGTGTTTTTTACCCCGAGTACTTATATAATGAGCAGGTTCAAGTTTGGCGACTGCCATGGCTACGTGACGCCTGGTTCAATCTAGAATAAACTAACTATGATACCATATCAACTATTTCTGGTATGCTTTTTGGAATAGTTCTCATTTTCTTCTATAATTTCAACTATATAGTAAGATATGGTAATAACATCGGAAAATGGCTGAATAGAAAACGAAATATATCTAAGTGTGTGTATTCGAATGCAAATAATATTTAAAGTGCATTGGTACATCAATTTTATTAGAAAAATGCCTATAAACACCATGGTAACTATATATCACAATTAGTCAGCTGTAACAGAGTTTGCATTCAGGCCGGAAATTACGAAGCACCAGGCCGCCGCCGGGCCGGCCAGCCAGCGGCGGTACAGTCTCTGGCAAGGCGTCGCAGCGGTTCTCACCAACTTGCGACCGGCGCGGCGAGGGCGGTGTACATTAGATGCAGAAAATTATGAATTTTGGTCTCGGCTCCGGTCACAGCGGCTGACCTAGTTCAGAATTCACGGCGTGCTAGCAGCCAGTTCAATTTGAGTCCCAGCTTGGTCACGGCATGATACAGTTTCACAATTTCAACATATGAAATAGTTATGTAATTTGTATCCTAAAAATATACTTTGCTAGAACATTTAGATTTGAGAACATTTACAGTGAACAATGAACATTGCTAGAACAGCAACAGGACAAGACTGCTAAACCTTGAGGTAGGATGGATGTAGGAAAATCAATAAGCATGAATGAAATGCATGGTTAGTGGTTACCTATACCTACCACCTAGTGCCAACAAGATTCATAAATAAGCCACTGAAAGAATGTCAAAGTAGCAAAGTACAACCATACCATCAAGCATTAACAATGGCATTTTAAACACTAGAAAATGGACAAAACAAGTTGGTAAAGTCAGATTCTAGCTGATGTTAATGACAAGCCATCACGCTGCACAGAAGATATTTACCAAATTTGCCGGAACAACTTTTTGAAATAAAGGTATAGGCATATACAAACTGCAAATCCACCTCACTTGCAGGCCATCAAAGCTATGTCTAAGAGCAGACAAGGATAACAATACAATTTAAATAGTAATGTCACGCATGGCTTCTGGCATGTAAGTTACCAGTGAGCCACAGCTATACCAACATAAATTCGTGTCATCTCACCTGATTGAAGCCAATCACATATTAGAATAACGAAATCGCTCACCCCAAAATAGTAAGTATGTCACATTAAGCCCAACTTGAACTTAAACTCCGAGAATCAGTGGCACAGAATATGACCTTGGCAATGAGGAGATTGTTGTTGCTGAATTAGGGCGCGTAGGCCAAACGCGCCACGCGTATCGGCAGCTGTGGCGCACCATCGTCAACTACGGCACGCTTTTATTTTTGTTTCGACGTCAAAAGGAAACAATTGTATTATTCGTCAGCTGTTTGCACCAGGGTGATAGAACAACGGGTAGAACGTAGAACAGTAAGGAATGTAATGCCCACATGAATTAGACAAGATATAATTTTTCTGGTAGTTTTGTCTATTATAAATTAAAGGTATTGTTTGCTATCAATAACTTGTATTTCCATAGATTATAATTCCAACAAATATACGAAGTAGTAGTCGAAGTAGTGTATATTTCAGTACCTGTAGTAGCATTTGGAAGCGGTCATATTTAATTCAATATACGAAGTAGTATTCGAAGTAGTGTATATTTCAGTACCTGTAGTAGCATTTGGAAGCGGTCAACGGTCGTTCCGACATTGGTTAACGCCCAAGGCAATTTAACCCCTTTACGCCAGGAATATCAAAAAATGGTAAAAAGAAACGTATCCAAGGCTTGTAGCCATCTGGTCCAGACTCCAGAAGTTGGATTTAACATATGTTCCATAGGTTATGAGCCAGCTTCGTCTGAAAATCATCTTTTTACCATGGGAACCCTATGGTTTAGTAGGTTTTTAACGCCCGAGTGCTACCAACCAGGGGGTTTTCACTTTGCACAGCGCCATTTGTGACGCATCAGAGACGTGAAATATAATTGGTAAATTATTTGTGCTAGGAGAAATTATTACATAACAATAATCCTTAGCTTGGCTTGGGGTATTTGGAATTTGGATGAATTGTATTAGACCGAGCCTGTAGCCTGATGTATGTACACATGCGCACATGCGGAATTTTATATACTTAGGCGGATGCAGGTGCATCCCCAATGTTCTGATCTGCAGTCTTTCATCTGCATCCCCAATAATATGACATACTGTCTGTCAGATAGGGTTAAGTGTTTTGGTCATTTTGGCTAAGGGAAGAATGAGACACCACACATATACAGGGGCGTAGGATCATATTCAGTTGAGGGGGCTTTAGCCCTCTTCAACTTGTGGATTACCCCCCCCCCCCCCCAACTTGTCATTCAGCCCCCTCCCCAACTTTAAAATAAATATATGTTATAGATGCAACAACAGTATTAAAGGAAAAAGGCACAGTACCAACACAACTGACGGGACACAGGTAAAGGGTCATAAACACTAAAGAACAACACTACCTATTGACACACAGGTATCCTTTTTCAATTTGAGACACACAAAATGTCAATCTAGGTGCTTACATAAAAAACATGAACAAAGCAAGAATGGGTGTAGCATATTTAAGTTTTCACATTGTGCGTAGTACTGGATAATGGACAGGTCACATATTACAATACACCCTTACATTGGCCAAATGTGTTAAAATTTGAGTATAAATATGTTGGTGAAATTGACACCTAATTAAGAATTTGACCAATAATATAAATATGTTGTGTCTGAAAGCATACCAATCATCCTGAGCTGGAAAAACAGCAGAAATTATCATAGACCTAAACAAAATGGGCTACAAGTCAGGATTATCACCACACTCATTTGTGAGCCTCACAAACATTATTTTCACAATATATCCTGGTCATGATGTTGAAAACTGGATGTCCGTGAAGTTAGCGTCGGATTCGGATTCGAATTCAGCGTCGAGTAGCGATTCGCTTCAAAATCTGGTTACAGATCAATTGGGGCACGCTGATCACGAAAATAACATTTATTTTGACATTCAAGGTCATCTTCAAGGTCATTTTCAAGGTCAAAGGACGGGCGCCTCAAAACGCCTTTAAGGGTTGCTCTAATTGCAAAAATAATGGTCTCAATCGAGTCCCCGGGTCCATATCTAACCTCCGCATTGGCAACCTCACGCGTGCCTTATATCCTTGAGACCATAAAAGGTTCTCAAAGGACGGGGCGCCTCAAAACGCCCTTAACGGCTGTTCCAATTGCAAAAAAACAATGGTCTCAGCCGATTCCTCAGGTCCATATCTAACCTCCGCGTTAGAAACCTCACGCGTGCCTCATATCCTTGAGACCATAAAAGGTTCTCAAAGGACGGGGCGCCCCAAAATGCCATTAAGGGTTGCTCCAATTGCAAACATAATGGTCTCAATCGATTCCCCGGGTCCATATATAACCTCCGCATTGGCAACCTCACGCGTGCCTTATATCCTTGAGACCATAAAAGGTTCTCAAGGGACGGGGGCCTCAAAACGCCCTTAACGGCTGTTCAAATTGCAAAAACAATGGTATCAGTCGATTCCTCAGGTCCATATCTAACCTCCGCATTAGAAACCTCACGCGTGCCTCATATCCTTGAGACCATAAAAGGTCCGCAAAGGACGGGGCGCCTCAAAACGCCTTTAACGGTTGCTCCAATTGCAAAAATAATGGTCTCAATCGATTCCCCGGGTCCATATCTAACCTCCGCATTGTCAACCTCACGCGTGCCTTATATCATTGAGACCATAAAAGGTTCTCAAAGGACGGGGCACCTCAAAACGCCCTTAACAGCTGTTCCAATTGCAAAAGCAATGGTCTCAGTCCATTCCTCAGGTCCATATCCAACCTCCGCATTATAAAACTCACGCGTGCCTCATATCCTTGAGACCATAAAAGGTTCTCAAAGGACGGGGCGCCTCAAAACGCCCTTAACGGCTGTTCCAATTGCAAAAGCAATGGTCTCAGTCGATTCCTTAGGTCCATATCTAACCTCCGCATTAGAAACTTCACGCGTGCCTCATATCCTTGAGACCATAAAAGGTTCACAAAGGACGGGGCGCCTCAAAACGCCTTTAAGATTAGCTCCAATTGCACAAATAATGGTCTCAATCGATTCCCCGGGTCCATATATAAGCTCTGCATTGGCAACCTCACGCGTGCCTTATATCCTTGAGACCATAAAAGGTTCTCAAAGGACGGGGCGCCTCAAAACGCCCTTAACAGCTGTTCCAATTGCAAAAACAATGGTCTCAGTCGATTCCTCAGGTGCATATCTAACCTCCGCATTATAAAACTCACGCGTGCCTCATATCCTTGAGACCATAAAAGGTTCTCAAAGGACGGGGCGCCTCAAAACGCCCTTAACGGCTGTTCCAATTGCAAAAGCAATGGTCTCAGTCGATTCCTTAGGTCCATATCTAACCTCCGCATTATAAACCTCATGCGTGCCTCATATCCTTGAGATCATAAAAGGTTCTCAAAGGATGGGGCGCCTCAAAACGCCTTTAAGGGTTGCTCCGATTGCAAAAATAATGGTCTCAATCGATTCTTCGGGTCCATATCTAACCTCCGAATTGGCAACCTCACGCGTGCCTTATATCCTTGAGACCATAAAAGGTTCTCAAAGGACGGGGCGCCTCAAAACGCCCTTAACGGCTGTTCCAATTGCAAAAACAATGGTCTCAGTCGATTCCTCAGGTCCATATATAACCTCCGCATTAGAAACCTCACGCGTGCCTCATATCCTTGAGACCATAAAAGGTTCTCAAAGGACGGGGCGCCTCAAAACGCCTTTAAGCGTTGCTCCAATTGCAAAAATAATGGTCTCAATCGATTCTCCGGTCCATATCTAACCTCCGCATTGGCAACCTCACGCGTGCCTTATATTCTTGAGACCATAAAAGGTTCTCAAAGGACGGG
Organism: Chirona hameri; assembly: GCA_036785665.1. NCBI lineage: Eukaryota > Metazoa > Arthropoda > Thecostraca > Balanomorpha > Balanidae > Chirona > Chirona hameri. The sequence continues at coordinate 7,999 of JAXIVJ010013445.1, read as the reverse complement.
GCGCCTCAAAACGCCCTTAACGGCTGTTCCAATTACAAAAGCAATGGTCTCAGTCGATTCCTCAGGTCTATATCTAACCTCCGCATTAGAAACCTTACGCGTGCCTCATATCCTTGAGACCATAAAAGGTTCTCAAAGGACGGGGCGCCTCAAAACGCCTTTAAGGGTTGCTCCAATTACAAAAATAATGGTCTCAATCGATTCCCCGGGTCCATATCTAACCTCCGCATTGGCAACCTCACGCGTGCCTTATATCCTTGAGACCATAAAAGGTTCTCAAATGACGGGGCGCCTCAAAACGCCCGTAAAGGAAATAGTTCATCTTCGGAATTTTTTTTCAGAACACAATTGTATTATATTTTTTAATACAGTTTCTTTTTTTCTTTTTAAAAATGGTCCTACATCGCGCCAATTCAGACCAGAAGGTCGTACATTATTGATTTTATGGTGTGCGTTATTGGTCTGCGCATGCTCCATGGCAGTGCAGGCACTTTCAGACGGTACGGTATAGCATATATGCGCCGCATTCCTTCGCCAAAAAGTCAAATATCTTCGGCTGGAGAGTCTTTTCAGCCAAGAAAAGTTCCAGATAAGGATTTCTCAACACGGGCTACAAAACTGCTATTTCAGTTCAAAACCCATGTTGAAGGTGAACTATTTCCTTTAACGGCGGCTGTTGCCAATGCAGAGGTTAGATATGGACCCGGGGAATTGATTGAGACCATTATTTTTTGCAATTGGAGCAACCCTTAAAGGCTTTTTGAGGCGCCCCGTCCTTTGAGAACCTTTTATGGTCTCAAGGATATGAGGCACGCGTGAGGTTTCTAATGCGGAGGTTAGATATGGACCTGAGGAATCGACTGAGACCATTGTTTTTTGCAATTAGAACAGCCGTTAAGGGCGTTTTGAGGCGCCCCGTCCTTTGAGAACCTTTTATGGTCTCAAGGATATAAGGCACGCGTGAGGTTGCCAATGCGGAGGTTAGATACGGACCCGGGGAATCGACTGATACCATTATTTTTGCAATTGGAGCAACTCTTAAAGACGTTTTGAGGCACCCCGTCCTTTGAGAACCTTTTATGGTTTCAAGGATATGAGGAACGCGTGAGGTTTCCAATGCAGAGGTTAGATATGGACCTGAGGAATCGAATGAGACCATTGTGTTTGCATTTGGAGCAACCATTAAGGGCGTTTTGAGGCGCTCCGTCCTTTGAGAACATGTTATGGTTTCAAGGATATGAGGCACGCGTGAGGTTTCCAATGCGGAGGTTAAATATGGACCTGAGGAATCGACTGAGACCATTGTTTTTGCAATTGGAGCAACCGTTAAGGACGTTTTGAGGCGCCCGTCCTTTGATAACCTTTTATGGTCTCAAGGATATGAGGCACGCGTGAGGTTTCTAATGCGGAGGTTAGATATGGACCTGAGGAATCGACTGAGACCATTGTTTTTGCAATTGGAATAGCCGTTAAGGGCGTTTTGAGGCGACCCGTCTTTTGTTAACTTTGTTATGGTCTCAAGGATATAAGGCACGCGTGAGGTTGCCAATGCGGAGGTTATATCTGGTTACAGGTCTGGTTACAGGTCAATTGGGGCACGCTGATCACGAAAATAGCATTTATTTTGACATTCGGGGAATCGATTAAGACCATTATTTTTGCAATTGAAGCAACCCTTAAAGGCGTTTTGAGGCGCCCCGTCCTTTGAGAACCTTTTATGGTCTCAAGGATATGAGGCACGCGTGAGGTTGCCAATGCGGAGGTTAGATATGGACCCGGGGAATCGATTGAGACCATTATTTTTGCAATTGGAGTAACCCTTAAAGGCGTTTTGAGGCGCCCCGTCCTTTGAGAACCTTTTATGGTCTCAAGGATATGAGGCACGCGTTAGGTTTCTAATGCGGAGGTTAGATATGGACCTGAGGAATCGGCTGAGACCATTGTTTTTGCAATTGGAACAGCCGTTAAGGGCATTTTGAGGCGCCCCGTCCTTTGAGAACCTTTTATGGTCTCAAGGATATAAAGCACACGTGAGGTTGCCAATGCGGAGGTTAGATATAGACCCGGGGAATCGATTGAGACCATTATGTTTGCAATTGGAGCAACCCTTAAAGGCGTTTTGAGGCGCCCCGTCCTTTGAGAACCTTGTATGGTCTCAAAGATATGAGGCACGCGTGAGGTTTCTAATGCGGAGGTTAGATATGGACCTGAAGAATCGACTGAGACCATTGTTTTTGCAATTGGAACAGCCGTTAAGGGCGTTTTGAGGCGCCCCGTCCTTTGAGAACCTTTTATGGTCTCAAAGATATAAGGCACGCGTAAGGTTGCCAATGCGGAGGTTAGATATGGACCCGGGGAAGCGATTGAGACCATTATTTTTGCAATTGGAGCAACCCTTCAAGGCGTTTTGAGGCGCCCGTCATTTGACCTTGAAAATGACCTTGAAGATGACCTTGAATGTCAAAATAAATGTTATTTTCGTGATCAGCGTGCCCCAATTGACCTGTAACCAGATTTTGAAGCGAATCGCTACTCGATGCTGAATTCGAATCCGAATCCGACGCTAACTTCACGGACATGAAAACTGGAGGGCCACATCAGTGAAGGTCATTTTAAAAGAACAAAAGGCTTATTCAGAACCATTCAAATTTCAAACCAAGTTATACGGAACAGCACAAATATTGAAAGCAATACAAGATAAATGCGCCATACTTTGGCATGACTGCGCCGTATTTGTCTCTTTTATTATTACTAAAGTACTGCCTAGTTTTGTATTAATATAAAGATGAAGGCATACTAAAATGCCGTTACTGCCTAGTTTGTTTGCCTTGTGGGAAATATGTTGCATATATTTTTGTTATTTATTTTTACATCTCAGCTGTAATATGTAAAAGGACCGGCCCGGACCGACGTTCGCGTCCTAAGAAACGACTTTTACTAGGAATGAATCAATCATATTTTGCACAAAAAAAAAGAAAACAGGTTTGGTGTCGAGGCAAGCCTCCGATTTCATCAATATGGCCCATTTTTTGAACCTTAAATATGTATATGTATCGATGTCAAGAGGTCAAGATGTCCCAGATTCCGGGAGCACGTTGCCCCGTTTGCCCCCCCCCCCCCCCTCCTTGGCGACACCTATGCGTCACTGCAAAAATGTAACGCAGAACAAGTCGGCATAACCAGATTGTTCTGTTCTTTTAGAGACGCCTCTTACAGGGACAAGGGGTTAAGACCCCTTTAGGGTCAGAGTTTTTGTTGAAACCGTTAATTTTGTTATGCAAGGGAAATTTGATGGAGTAAAACCTGTAAAAGGTACCCAAAGACGAGAAAAGCTCAAATCCGCAAACAAATATTGCATAAGAGGGGTTCTCTCAAAGATGAAGAAGTTTGGCACAAGATAAGGTATAAGGTGGGCAAAGAAAACGGATACGCTTCGTCCCATCGTTTTTCGTATTTCGTCATCGCTGAAAAACCTTGCAGATGTGCAAACCATATGCATAGGAACGATGGGAGGGGTAGGGGGATGGGCGGTGGAAGAGGGGGAGGGGAGCAGCTGCCCCCACTCAAGAAGTTTGGGAGAAAATATATGGTTCTAGACAAAATGTAAAACAAAATATATGTTAAAAATGTGGGGGGGGGGGGGGTGAATATATGTAAAAAAGTGTTTACCTGCTACTGCATCCCCAACCAAAAACAAAAAGTTCCGCCCCTGCAGTGACATGCGTGTCGCGTGTCATTACTATTTAAATTGTATTGTTATCCTTGTATAAGCCCCCATGTCTTGATTTACTTGAATCATCATCTGAGGCATATATTGAGGCTACTGGAAATTTGGAATCCTGTATCCATTTAGTGATCCATTAACATGTAAATGTCAGTGTCCAAGTTGGTTGTGTTGTGAGTTGTGACTGTAAGGTTTAAGAGGAAGGTATCTCCGGAACACTTGCTCTGCTTAGGTAACAGGTACCTAAGTAGTAGTAGTAGATAGTTTTAGTGAAGTAAGCAAGCTTAGTGGCTTGGTGTTTCTTTTCTTCCATAACATTTTCTTGTTGGTGTCTTGAAGCTACCAACAAAAAAGTGTATAGGTGATACAAAGCCACTGGCTTTGTGTTACCAATAAATTAGTGTGCTGTTTAAGTTGGTTACTATATGGAAACCTAGTGCTATGAGTGTCGCCTATCCTATACCCAAGTTAAGCGACCGACATGAAAAAGTTTATAGGTGATACAAAGTATCAATCTTTAGTCAGTCAGTCCATCTTAAGTGTTGACTGACATAGTTGACTGAGAAATATAATGCAAACCAAATGAACAGCTGCAACAATTGCTTCAATAAAAATGTTTGGACTTTGGAACATGCGCCTGATTTAGTCTTTAGTATGATAAGGTCACGGCTTTATCTCATTTGACCTGACCTAGTCCCGACTTAGTGCCGCCGTGAAACTGATTTAGTCACAGCGCCGTGACGCCGGGACCGGTTTTCTGCACCTCTAGTGTAGAGCCCCTGACAGCGGACCCCCGCTCCGGCGCGCCGTGTGGGCGGAACATGCCTCCACTCGACCGATAATTGTGAACGATTGGAGTGTCTCCGGTAAAATAGAAGGCCATTCCAGGAATATTGAAGAAACGAGCTACCCATTGAGCATAAATACTTGTATCCATCTCTCTTAGATAACAAATTAAAGGGGGGTAACTACCAAGCCTCTTTACATTGCCTTAACACTGTGGAGCGGGATTCGACTGCCATGGTGATGTCACGGCTACCAAACAACTTGCGGCCGCCCCCCCCCCCGTGTTTACCGTTCGGCAATACAGCCGCTCTCGCTCATTACGCGTGTACACCGCTTAACTTCGCGCGACAGTGACAGGCTTTAGAGACATCACAACAGGCGCTTGGCTGAAACTTCGCATACATATAACACAAATATTAACACGCGCACTGCCGGGGTTCGCACCAACCACGAACTGCCTTGAACTTTTGCAACGAACTTTTGGAGCCCCACGGTGCCCCAAAAGACGGTAAATAACTTTTGAAAATACCTGCCGCCAAATTTAGTAACATGTAGACCATAATTGCATGGGGAATCCGATAGTGTAATTCTGAAAATCTGGAAAATTCCACTTTTTTAGTTAATCGCCTTTGTATATCAATTTACGTATTTTTAGATAGCATTTTGTAAGATTGTAGCTCTATGTAACAAAAATAACTTTCAGAATGCAAGCACACTTTACATATTCTGAACGTGTGTTGAATTTGCTTTCACATGATACCAAAGTTATGCTTGTATCTGTTAAAACTTGCATGATACACGGCTTGAAAGACTTATAGGTAATGACTGCGTTGACGGCGCCTGGCGCAAATGTTCGCACGCACCGCGCGGTACGCAATAGTACCTACGCATATATGAAAGCGTGGATATAGGTATCATAAAGCTACATGTCGGGTAAGTGCCTATCTGGTACATCAGCTCAGGTACCCGCAGTTGCTATGGTGCACACTAGGGTCCGGCTTATTTTCGCCTCCAGCGTATGTTTGACGGCGAATTAAGAAACGACCATATATGCATTCAAACCGCATTACTGAGAGCTTCAAATTGATATATTGATGCATTGGCTCACCTTATCCATTGGCTGCTTTTAGGCAAAAATCCATTTTTACCACCGCAAAACGCTAAAAACGGTTTTTTACTTAAGAGGACCAATTTCATCGTTAACCCGCGACTTACTGGGGGGGGAGGGAGGGAGGGAGGGAGGGAGGGAGGGAGGGAGGGAGGGAGGGAGGGAGGGAGGGAGGGAGGGAGGGAGGGAGGGAGGGAGGGAGGGAGGGAGGGAGGGAGGGAGGGAGGGAGGGGGGGGGGGGGATATTTCCCCCCCTCCCGTTATTTTGCAATAACTTCTAAACCAATACCAGTATCGTCACCAATCTTTCAATACCTTCTCTCACATCAATTCTACACATGTTGGCGAAGGGAAACATATGAGGTTAAGATAGGTCAACCGGGAATGACGTCAGAGTGACGTCATGTTCTTCGGTTTTTGTTGAAAATTAATAGTTTGCGAAAACGCTGTCAAAAGTACAATGTTTGAGATAAATTCAATTGTCTTTTTTTAAAAAAAAACTGACAATAGACCAGGCTATCAAACTGCTATCTCAGATTAATAATTTTTTTTTACTGAAAATTTTGAGAAATCCAAATACATTTTTTTTTTAAAACAATATTTTCACAAATCAGAGTTATTCAAAAACCGGAATATATGTGATCGAGACGTGTTCGGTGAATACGTGTACCAAATTTGAAGTTGATATCTTCAAAAATGACTGACTGATGACCTTTAAATGACACAAATCGACCACCTCGCACAGCATTACTATGCATACAAATGCATTTCCGTTTCTGCTTTTACTTCTATTTATATGGAACAAACAATGTTCTAAGGTCATTTTTGGCGTTCTAGACGAAAAACAAACCCATACACATGTGTTACAAAGCATAATGACCGTAATCTGCAGTTTGGCCTCGTGACCTCGGATAACCTTGACCTGACCCAAGGTGATAAACAGCTTATAATGGTACTTAGAAGTGTCAGACACACGAACCATACCAATTTATCGACTGCTTATGCGTTTAATATCGCAATTTTGCGCGACAATTCCATCATGGAGACCTTTTGACACGGTCAAACATTTTGTACTTGACCTGACCTGTGACGTCATCGGCGACCCTGAGGTCAACCATATTAGGTTTCCCTTGATGAATTGTCCAGGGCTATCGAATACCGTTTGCATTTTACAATCGGTTCAGTAGTTCCGGAGATCCGAGGGGGGGGGGGGGGGGAATAGCCCCCCCCCTCCAGTAAGTCGCGTTATGGAATATACCCCAGTAACTCGCGGGTTAAAGAAACCATTAAAATGACCACTTATGTAACCTTATGTAACCGAGATTGGGACCGCTGTAGTGATCTATAGCGGTCCTAATCTCGGTTACAAAGGGCCCCTTTTGATATACCGAGGACCTGTTTCGGGTAGGGCCCACTAAAGTCGGGCACACCAAAGTCTTAGGGGCCATTTTTGTTGCGTCATCGTTTTTGTCGACCAGTGACTTAGGGATATAATGACCTTTTGATTGATTTATCTGCATTATTTTATTACACATGTATGGTATCAAATTGATCGCATCTCAATTTAAAAGTGAAATCATAACTTTTATATTTCGAAAATTATATTTTGAGAAATTAAAAATATGTACTTATATATGGTGACGAACAGTATGATCCATCACTATCTCTGGTTTGAATGTTGATTTGTAAACAAGTCATAGGGCCAAAAATGAAGTAACTGCGCCAAGAAGCGTGACAACGTCCCTGATTGGTCAATGAAACAAATCACCGACACTAAATAGGTCGCCGTTGGGTGCACAAGTGAACTTCCGATTTCATTGCCATTTTTTCATTGTTTCATGATGATTTTGTGTGTGAAAAACTTTTATTTTTAATGATAAGTTTAACCCTCGCCCTACGGGAGCTTTTTCACCTTCGCCCTACGGGGGGGGGGCTGACAGGCCCCCCTGTTAACTTCCAAACCGATCAACTTAGAACAATGCGGTAGGAACCAGCATGTTGCCTGTCATGAGAGGAATCTAACAGTATGCGACTTTTAGGTTTCAGGTCAACGGGTGACCTTCCAGGTCAAGTGAATGACCTCGGATTTACCACGTCCAGAACAGCGATTTTGCTCTTCAGAAAACCTCAAAATTAAAAATGGATAAATGTAAATAAAAAGGCATGTTCCTAGACCAGTTTTGGCTCAGAAATACAGAAAATGTAATTATTTGTTCGTATCTTGTCAAAAAAGTCAAAAAAGTTATTAAAAAATGACGTCATCAGTTTCTTACACTTAGGGGGCCATCACTCAGTAAAAAATGAAGATATTGTTTTGAAATTTGGTATTGGTATTTTCCATACTCAGTTCTCTCACACATATTCCGGTTTTTCTAACATCT